>NQLW01000039.1:4606349-4643329 GCA_002312845.1 Kalanchoe fedtschenkoi | reverse complement strand
TCCTTGGAGTATAGGTCGCCAACCAAGTCATCATTTCCACCTCAAAGGTGTCCGAGCCAGGCTGCCACTTTAGCTTGTGAACATAAGGACTGACAAACCAGTGAAGGACACCAGTAGTAGTTGCACTGAAGAAAATCACCGATGCTGCAACTGCCCCCTTCAGAATCACGTTCAGATCAGGAGAAGTCATGAAGGTTATAACAGGCCCAAGCGACACCGAGAGGCAGCAAGTGGAAAGTGATAGAAGCTTAACTTTCTTAATGGTGGATGATATTGGACCATAATAAACCACACCTGTTTCCTTCTCACCTCCACTGCGTTCTGCATCTTTTTGCGGCCCGATACTAAGCTTACTGTCATCTTCGGTGTTTGAAGCATGTGATGCCCATCTTTTCTGGAATATAGGGAACTGGGTAGATATAAAATGTGTGTTCAATAGTGGAGAACGAGAATACTTTCCAACCCAGATAGGGTGGCAACCTGAACCATAAAAAATAATTACACATTATAATGCCGATCATAGTGGTAGAGGTACTAACTACTTTCAACCATTATGAGGATATACTGTGATTCTGATAGGTACAAAATCATTGCTAGACATAGGCACTATAATTCCAAGTGCTCACTTGAAATAAATCCTTGTATAAAAAATTGTTAGTATAAGCTAACAACAGAAGGCATGCAAAAGTGGGAAAAAAATAGCTTTAACGATTGGAATGTGCCATTGTATCTGGCAACAGATTCAAATGAATTGTCATGAACTTTATACAAGCAATGGAATACTAGACAGTTTTAACCATCACTTTTGTTATAAGGAAAATTATCGATATAAAATTGCAAACTACTTTCCAGAAGCTGGCAATTTTTGCTGATCACTCGAAACTTAGCACAATGCCTCACTTAATAGTGTAAGTGACATTGAGGATGATTCATGCTTCATATTGGGAACATAGCTATCTAGGACACTGAGGCATGCTTTTATCAAATCATTGAGGACATTGCACTCACATTACTAGTTCGTGATTCACAAATAAAGGAACAAACACTGTTGAACAGACTTAATAAGAACCTGAATAGAGAAGATAGTATCTAAATACAGCACCATTTCAATCTGGAAGTAACAAAAACTACTCAGCCTCAAGCTGGATATGGTTGGTAACCCACTCTCCATTTCAACTTAGATTTAGACTACTGCCATTAATCCTAAGATCTATAAATGGACAACGCCATAAACTACATGGGGGCAGCAATGTCCTCCAAGAGTACAAAACATCAGAAGCTGGAAACAGACCTCACAAACTGAGGCATCTACAGTCCATGCCAGCAAATTTCACAAGACAAAAAGTGTGAATGATGTGAAAAAGAAAATCTAGCGATGGTGATAACCATAGTGAACTAAAACTGTAAGGGTGTGTTTGGTTCAGAGAAAATAATGAGAATCTAACAATGGTGATAAGCGTAGGTAGCAAAAATTTTAATTCATTTTCCTTTCCTCCAATTCTTAAAACAAAGATTTTCATTCACTTTTCTTTCCACATATTCGTAAACTAAGAATTTCATTTTTTTCCTTTAATCCAAATTCGCAAAACAAAGAATTTCATTCATTTTCCTTTCGTCATCCGTTTTTCTAAACCAAACACAGCCTAAGAAAATGATGAACTAGAGAATGTAAGCAACAGTCACGGCTTCAAATCACAACATCTAATAAGATGAACACGTGTGCGGATTGCCACAAACATTATCATCAACCAGCTTAATGAATGAAGTGCGCACAAGCGATAAAAAGGAAGCGACCTGATCCGAAAGCAGCTGCGTGACTGACAGCAGCAGATCGAGATCGTAGTAGACGAACAACAGCGGCTCTCGACATACCGCGACTACGATTGTACCTCGCGTTTCGGCAGCTTGTCAACGAAATTGATGCTGCCTAGATAGACAGGGTTTTAGGTTTTCCAAAAACCAAATCATCTATTATATTGTATTATATAAATATGGATTAGAGCGCACGACCACATGGGAGGGCATTTGGTCTAGTGGTATGATTCTCGCTTAGGGTGCGAGAGGTCCCGAGTTCAATTCTCGGAATGCCCCTTACTTGTTTTTAATTTTATTTCATGTATTATTATTTTTATTTATATGTAAACAAATTACAAAATATCCAAATTTGAACAAAAATATTGTCTTCATCATTGTATTCTTAATTATGTTGAGTATAATTTATTTGGCGAAATTTCTCACATCAGGCAGATGAGAAAATAATAGATAATTTATATTAGATTGTTGAATCATGATTTGTTAACGTAGACTTTTGAGTGATCCGAGACATAATCCAATTGGGCAACCCCAAATTCAGCATGGTATTGGAGTTAACATGGTATAAAAACTGATGATTTGATCAGAGATCAGTACATGAGACGCGAGACACATGTTGAAGGTCAAGGACATGAGTAGAAGCATCCCAAATACGAAAGACATCATGAAACGTTGTTATGGAGTTGCGCGCGCGGTGGACGCTAATAGAACTTCTAAAGAGTTAAGTCGTGCGTTCGGTTTACCAGGCTGCGCACACAGTTTCCTATGGACCTTAAAAATACATAATTAAAAACTGACAAAATTGACTCGTTACTTACTTACAGAGTTACGTCAGTCTCCAACAACGGCGCCAATTTGATAAGACCGTCATTTTGCTGTCTTATGCAAATAAAATTTATACTCCTGGCTCACTAGTTAATAGCAAGCACATGGTCGATCCTCAAAGACTAAATACCTGAAACAGTAGTAACTGACTCAAAAAAGTAAAAAGACTCAACTTTTAGGGGAGGTTTAGATTTGAAGTGATGTGATCACTAAACCTGCACACTAAATAGAAGAAAGATTAGTAAACAAACATGTAGCTCATGCGACTTGAATTGTGAATATATGTTGATCATTGATGCTAATGATGAAATTTGATAATAAATTGAATTCAGTAAATAAATGCGTACTTATCATTCATGATAATGTGACAAGCCATATATAATCACACATACTCTACAATCATCATACTTTTTAGCAATTGATATGAATCCTATTGATGAGACCAAATTATTTTATCTCATTTATTTTAGATCGTTGGATGATTAAAGATCAAAGGATAGAATTAATTCACAGTTTACAAATCCAACGTGGTTTTCATTTGATCCACATTATATATATAATGTGGATCAAATGAAAACCACTTTAGATTTGTAAAGTGTGGACAAATCATGTCTTTGATTTTATATATATCATCGTATATACAATGAGATGAGAATCATTTTAGATTGAGAATCTTCTACATAATTCTAGACCAATTATTTTGTACATTAAATGAGCATATTGTCATTATATGATTTCCTTCTTTGACTTTACTTATTATTCTTTATTAATTATCTTAACGTACATTTTCATAAATCCCATCTGATTTATAACGAGTAATTCACTCAAATCAGATATTTAATTTTATTTTATTTTCCCCCAATCTTTTATTTTCTAGCTCTTTGGATCTCATCGATGGATTCACATCTTTCCTACGCGCATCCATTTTGAAACCCTGGCTCTGTGCCTCTGTTTCGACGAAAACATCCGCGGGGAGGCGCACAATCTCTCAATCTCATCTTGTTGTATGTTGGTTTCAAAATTCTGCGTCCTGTCTATCTGTAATGTCATCTTGCCTCCTGCCTCCCTACATCAACCTTAACTCAATTTTTCTTATTGGATCAAATGGAAATGGTCAAGTTAGATTTTATTGAGTTTAAATTCATAAATGGACAATAGTTATAGGGTTTGTTTTTATCATTAATGACTTTTTGAAGATTCCATTTATCATTCACTTATCTCCCATATATTTTTCATTTGGTCTGGGAATTTAGAAATAGAAGATCTGAGAAAAGATGGGGTTTAACATATGCAGCCTTACGAATTGAATCAATGATAAAAGACCATGCACCTCTACGGCCTCGACGAGACAATTCTTATGAACATCGATGCTTGCAAGAAGCTTACTAACATCACTCGTACTTCTTTCAAGCCTAACGGTATTCATATATATGTGTGTACTTGTTCACTTCTCTGTGTTTCTGATTTAATTTTTTGGACGCTATGACTGTAAGGTAGTTGTGTGCTTAGTAGACATGCATACTGGTTACAACTTGATGCGATATTTCTGAAAACTTGACTTTTATGATAAAGAAGGTTTTTTTTGTAATTCATTTCATTGTACATAGTGTTACTAGTGTAAATACATAAGTTTTATAACTTTTAGTAATTTGGATTGTAGAACGTCTGTTGTGCTTGTAGTTGTATTAATGGCGTACGTTCCTTAAAATAAATAATTTTGAATTTTCTTAATTTTTTGTTGGTGAATACGAGTTTGGATACTTTTTCAATAGTAAATATGTATCTGCAGTGTACGAAATTGGGTATTTTTTTGTGAACATGTGTTTTCTTAGTTTTGAGAGTGAACATGTGTGTGCAATGTACAAAGTTCTTTATGGTGAACATTATGTTGCAATGTACAAAATTGAATTGTTTGACAGTGAACATGGATTTGTGGTGGCGTCATATTGATGAAGAAGAAGAGAAAGAGAAGCTAAGCTGTAAAAGAGAAGGAATCGTATCATTCTCTATATCAGAACCGAACAACAATCACAACCAAATTGTAGGCGATTTATCCACAAACATTTAACAAGAAGCACTTGATTTATAGGGGTCTGGTGAATATTTTGAGAAATGAACATAGGGATTTTGGTTAAAATGTATAATTGTGGATAGTTAGCATATACAGATTTAGATTTTTCTCGACGATGAAATTATGCATTATTGAGTTTTTTTGGACTGTGAACATTTATAGTTTTATTGAAAGTGAACATTGTTTATAATTTTTTTTATATTTTGTGTTACAAATGTTCACCAATTTTAACTGTTTATTTTTTGTTTCTAATGTATTTTGGTTTGCACGAGTGGGCCACCTTCGTACGTACACAAATTTTGCAACAAAATGACATCAACAAAATCAACATCGTAGAATCTACGCACATCAGATTATGCAGGCTAAAAATAACATGGTGAACAATAGTAGATAAAATAATTTTATTTTAACAGAAAATCGGACTAAAAGCTTTATAATCAATAGCAAAAATTTTAAATAAAAAATAAAAAAAAATTGAAACTTAATGTTCCATTTTACCCATTTAATATTCTGCCTTATTAATCAAAAAATATTTTCAATGTACTTATTAATTAATCCTTTCATTAATTTTAATTTGTTTTCTTATTAAAACAACATTCAAAACTGTTTTCAATGACACTATATAAGCAAACCATAACATATATCACATTTAATTTCAATTAATGATAGATAAGACTCTCCACTAAAGTGGTTCTCAATTGAATACTTTTGAAATTGTAGGATATATCAATCATCACAAATTCTTGGATGCAATATGAGTGATCTCACTTGAAAACGACGCCATTTTAATAAAAACGTTCATTCCTATCTCAAATGCGTTGTAATGTTCATCAGATGAGATGCTATATTCATTAGATGAGTCTTTGTATTCATCAAATGATATGTTTATCAAATGAGCTGCAATTTTAATCAGATGATATATTCATTACAACGGCTATGTTGATGAATCCTTATATAATATTAATATACACTGTGAAAAATATTTAAATAATTTAATAAAGGAATTTATCTAGAAATCAGAAAATTAGTATTCTACATGTATACAGAAGCACATTCCATTGAGCAAGAAGAAGCCCTCAAAACGAAACGAAACGAAACAAAACAGAGCGCCTAAAATTGAGGGCTTTCTCTCTTTCAACTCAGATTCGCTTCCCGGCCGATCCGGTAAACACCATTACTGTGCTTTTCCATTCATTCGCTGTATTCCTCGTACTCCTGTACTTGGTCGGGCTCTGGTTCCGATTAGTTGACATCTCTTTTCGGTTTTATAGGAGTATTTGTCACTTTACTTGCGTCCTTCTATTTCACTCACATGTGTTTTCGTCAGGCAAATGGAGACTTCAGCTGCTACACAGCTTCCTGACGTGGATGCATTGCCCCATGGATTCCTCGAAAGCCCAACTGAACTCCCGCAACGATCCACTCCGGATTCTCAACAAGGCAAGCCGTGTGACAAGGTGGACTACCGCCAAGATGATTATTCCATACCCGAATATGCACCGGTGCAGCTTGATGGTAATGAACCCGGTGAGGACGGCCTGATTTTTCAAGGTCCGACTCAAGATGCTTCGCGGGATAGAAGAGAGGAAGGTGTGGTTGCTGCCTCCACTTCTGTATCCTGTGATCCATCGAATGAGGAAATGGAGCTAACTCTGAATAAAGATTCTGAAACAGGTCAACCTGCACACATAATATTTCACTGTTCTTTTCTTGCATTTACTCCTGTAACCCACCATCACTCTTAATCTCATTCCACAGTCTATATCCACTTCTTCTTTAAAAGCCTGCTGCATACCATTGTTTATTCTAAACCTAAATCTAAATAAGCTGCAAAATATAAGCACTGACAGGCTTTTAGGTATTCCATGTTTTGATGTTGATATTTATTAAATTCTATCTTTGGTTTATTAACCTGTAGCCTCTGAAGACGTCTCTGTCCCAGGGCCACCACAAGCTGCTCCTCCAATTCCTAGCGAAATTCGGAATAACAAAACCACTGTAACTACATATGTTATTCATCCATGTTGTCTATAGTTTTTTCTGCTACCTGGATTTTTAGCGTATCTCAACTTAAGTGTGCTTTGGAACTCGTCACATATTTCATGAGGTTCAGTTTGACTGTTGTTACAGGGAGTTACTGAAATGAAACAAAAAGGTGTGAAGCGTGCTGCTAAATCAGAAAAGGAGTTTTTAGAGTTCACTTTGAGGTACCAACAAGTTTTGGCTGAAAGAGACTCCGGTAGGTTTTACTTTGGTACTGAAACTTTTAATACTGATTGGTCATCAATTTTAGTATTCAATATATACATTGGTTGCTTGTTCTGGAGCTCACTTGGTATTTGTTCACTTCCAAGTTCCATGCTAATTTTTATCTTAAGCAAGCTAAAAATAAAACAAAATATGTTAAGTTTATTAAATACTTGAAAAATGCTGTATGTTGTTTTGTCATTTCATTTATAAGGGAATATTCTCCGAGGCAACATTCTGCTGCTCTTCTGTGTAGCTATTACGGTCCGGGACAGGCTCGAGTCACTGTGCAGGGAGTTGCAGCGTCAAAACAAGATGTTGATGGTAATTTCTTCTTATTGTTTCTGGCTCCTTTCATTCTCCTGTTAGCTAATATCTGATACTAGATGTAATGCGACTTTGTAGTTATTTAATGTTGAAATGCCTCTGCTTATTTAGCTGTTTCTCTTCTCTTTCTAGACCCAAAATACCTTCTTAGCTTTGTTTTATTTACTTTCCTTCGCTTCCTCGTATTACTCATTCCTCCAACTTAACTCCTTTTGCTTATGTTTTAGGATGAGTGCAAACGAGTTTCTAATGAGGGGCAGAATTTGAGATTAGATCTTTCTACCAAGTTCCAAGATGCAATCAAGGTATGATAAACTGTTTAGAGACTTAATGTTTTATGTTTTGGTTTACAAAGTTATATTTTGCATCATGGTTTCAATAATTTGTTATTTGAAGTTTGCAAATTGTTGTTTCTAGTTTAGTCTCTATGGGGCCTTCTCTACCTGTTATTAGAAAATTTTGGCCAAGTTATCGCGGCATTCACTAGTGATACATAAATATGCATAGAGAGAGAGGATCAATTGCAACCCAATTTTAATTGAAATCTAAGACTGAATGGTACACTAGTTTTATCTGCATATATGTAGCACATTGCGGGCTCACCCACGTGTCTGCAATGTGCTACATATATGCAGATAAAACTAGTCTACCATCGTGTCTTTTGATGTTGCTTTTTTTCTGTGTATAATACCGACTAGGCTTTTGATGATGCTTGTTTTTTGTATCACTCGTACTACTATAGGCTCCTTTTATTGATTCAGTTTAAAATGTTAATTGTGGTTGTTTACTTGTACTATTTTTTTTTTTTTTTTGTATCTTTGTATGTACTATTTTGTAGGATGTAAGTGTAAAGCTGGACGAGCAAAAGGAAGAATGCATCACCCAGCTTAAAGAAAATGAAATGTAAGCTAAAACCACTCTCTGTCATTATGATATTGTCTTTCACATTAAAAATAAGGCTGGGCCAGTCCTTGAATATTTTTATAATTATAAACAAGTAAATTATTATTTGACTATATATCATTTTTATAGTCTTGTAGCATTTTAATGTCATCAATGTCAGGTTAAGAAACAAGTTAAAGCAACTTTGTGATCAATATACTCTGGCAGAGCAGCAGTTTACTCAGAAGGTATATAATTCAGAGTTCCAAGATCTGTGCCTTTATGCCCTGTTTTATCTAAGTTTTATGATATGCCTTGTTCATATTGCTGTTCTTGCAGTTAAAGCACAAGGATCTAGAACTCCAGCTAGCTGATCTTAAACTTAAGCAGCAGGAGGAAAAAGTAGTCCACGAACAGTCTCAGATGAAATTACATGCAGACCAAATATCACAGCTGTTGGCAACTGAAAAGAGTTTGCGCTCACAGCTAACTGCGGATGGTGAAAAATTTCAGCAATTCCAGGTTCGTTGTGCTTATCTAGTAACCCTTATTGTGATCTGATAGTCAAGCTTTAGGCACTGTAAAAGTAAAACCATTGTTCTATTTCATTCCATATTTCTTCATCATATTGTTGTTTTTTATGTCATTGTTGACACCCTTATTCTATTTCGTTCTTTTTCTTCATCTGCATCTTGTTATCTAGAAGATTCGCAGATCTAGATAATCAGTTTGTTTTTCTGCAGGATGCACTGGTTAAGAGCAATGAAGTGTTTGAGACTTTTAAGCAGGAGATAGAAAAGGTATATTTTTAAATTTCGTGTTTACTTTAAGTTGTTTACCTGAGATCTTTGGTCACTGATTACAAATTTTGCAAAAATTAGATGGGAAAATCCATAAAGGACTTGAGGAAGGAAAATACATTCTTAAAGGGAAAATGTGAGAAGACAGATGTTACTCTTATTCAACTTGTTGAAGAGGTAGTGGTTTTCCTTTACACAATGAGCATTGTCTTAATTCTGGATGAGATTCACAGAGCTCATCTCGCGTAGTTTCTGCTCTTTGCTACTTGGCAGCGCTTGTTTTTAGTAGGATCATAGTGGGCACAACCATGGACTCGAACCTGCCTACTGGCATATCGGGTCAATTGAATAAATCTATAGCACTCTTTCAGCACAATGTTGGAAATAGTGATGCCTATGTTGTAATAGAGTCTTTTTTTCATCAAGCACTCATCATTACAATTGTAGGCCACAAGAACTGATAAATGCTAGTGTGATTTTATAAGCCTGACATCCTCTTTCCTCTACCAGCGGGAGCGAATGAAGAAACAATTGGAGAAGACAAAGAACCAAAAGGAGAAGCTTGAATCACTATGCAGGTCTCTTCAGGCTGAGAGAAAGAACAATTCAACTGGAAGTAATGGTTCAGAGTTGCTTAGCCAGTGAAATCAATTTGTGAATTTGTTTTTGACCAGCTCACCAGGACCTTTGCCATTCTGATGCCGAGCACTCCATGTATACATGTAGTGTGAACTGTGAAGTCTGTTATAACATTGAGCACTAGTAAGTTATGCACTGTGATTTTCTCAGGTGTTATCGCACTCCCAACCATCTTTTAGATTGGGTTCAATGTTTAGAGGTCCCAAATTGCATACAGTGAACTAGTTATGTATACCTTGGGCGTGGCTATTGCTGCCATCATCCTTGCATTTGAAGAAACTGGGTTTTATAGTGTATCCACAGACAAAACAGAAGATATCCCAAGTGATAATATGTGTGAAACTCTCCATGCAGCCCATTATTTTAATGCAAAATTTTAGGAATTTTTTTTTAAAATGGGGCCCCAAACTAGTTGTTTTCTCATTTATAATTTGAACTATCAAAATTGACAAATAGAAGATTTTGTTAATCCATTAAGCTCATGTTTGGTATCGGGATTATAAGTGAAATTGGATAATTAATAACATTTTAACGTGGTTGGTTCAAACTAGGATAAGTATTAATAATATCAAAAGATAAATTTTAGTTTTAAAGTTAGGATTATTTATCCCGTTACTGTTAATAATGAGATTGCTACCAAACGTATCCTAACACAACTGATGGCATTCTGGTAGCATATTCACCATCAATGTCTTCTCAAAAATGTGTGCTCGGCTCTTTGAATGGTTCTTAGCCATCAGCTGGTAATAATCCCCAGCTGCAGACGTTTGGCTACATTAATCTTGGAGTTCGTTTCATCATTGTCATCAAACAATGACAAAATCTGATATTTAGATTTCAAAGTTGGAGTAGGAAAAAAAATGTGAGCAACCTAGTCCCTCTCGTACTCTACCCAAACGTTGATAAAAAAACTACCTGGCTCAATTACAAAAAGGAAAATGGAGGGCTAGCTGAGATATATCACTTGGATTTGAGTAGCAATATCCTAGATGAGCTCTGTGTCGCTGTCCTAGAGTAATGTCTTATATTCCTTACTCTTTATAAGTACCCTAAAATATTTAAGACCGTACGACGCCCATATCTTCATAGATCAGGGCCAGCCTTTTCAATACGCGAGGTCTTTTTACTTACCCAAGTCTAAAAAGAGATACAAGATTATCTTTAATCACGCATCATCGAGTGACTCGTGAGAAGATCTCCATGAATGGATGCACCTTACTCAATCCGGATATCATATGATCCATTAGATCCTTCTCGGGATTTCACCTAGTCGTTCCTCTACTAATGTAAAAGAATTCCTTCCCAAATTCCCTTTTGATTCTCATATTATATTAAGGGAAATCCAATCTGATCCAAGGATTCCTATGTTCTTTTAAGGGATAATCGTCTACTTAGCCAAGACCGGAGACTCGTTGCGCGTCGTCGGGATCACGCTCAATTTGAACGACGTCCAAAAGCGACACCTTATGGAGATTTTCGAGGCTCGCTAGACTCTCGAAGATCCGCCCTCATGTCTCACATGAGTTGGATTCACTTAGGTATCGCATCCAATCACGAACTTCATGGGTGGCCGAACTCACCATCACCCCCCCATAAAGAGCTAATGGAATATTTCTCATTTTCTTGAAAAAAAATATCACCACTGTCTCTCCTTATATACTAGCTCTTTAAGAGCAACCACATATCCGATTTTTGTGATCCACATACCTTAAGACTCATATTGATGTCTAATTTTATAATCTATCATCCGATTTGTCACCCGAATTCCCGGAAGTCCAATACTCAATAATTATGAAAACGCCATTGAGGCTTGAAGAGATCTCAAACTTTGTTACATGACTAACCCTTGACACCCCCCACACTCAACTTGTCGACGTTCTTGGTGACTTATTATCATGATTGATAGTTTACAAGTGTATGGTCCAATGAAAACGTCACCTCGTGACATCTTACCACACTAAAGTTGTCGACATCTTCCTCGATTTAACTATCACGGTTGATAGTATCTTTTCCAATCTTGGCATTCTCTCCCATACTCATTTTACTGCCATTGATTGTCAAGATTATGACCTAAAAGTGGCAATTGATTCTCGTTAGATCATGAGTTAAACGTTGAAAGTCTTAAGTTAGAGTCAATCTTTAGCTACAGTCTTCTCGGTGTCGTTCCATCTCGCAATACTGATTAGAAGTGTGAGATAATTAACTTCCTAAACATGTAGATATATGTTCATCCAAAACTCTTATTTATCTTCATTAGGTACCCTCTTATTCTCACATTTGATTACGAGGATTGGATGACTATAACTAAGATATTCGTTAGTTAACTACTAAACTCAGAGGACATATTTCCTTTAACACGGACTCACCACTAAATTTTTTCTGACAACCTCTGACTCTCGTCTGAATTAGTCGATTACAACTAACTTGCATACTCAATCTTAGTCCTTTTCTTCTTTCGAAGCCACTTTTCTTTATATTTAACTTATAAGAAAAAAAATTAACAATAAATTACCCATACTCTAACACGGCTCAAATATCCTAATTATAAACACCTAAATAAGGTAATTATTGACATAGGGTGCACTAGTTTGAGTTCTTCTACCACTTATATTCTGCGTATCACTACTTCAACATATCATTCATAAGATAGTCTATACTAATTTAATAAGACAACAAAGTATGAGATTCATATAATAATAATAATAACTACATGACAGACGATATAAGAAAAACCTTATTGAAAAACTAAGCATGAATTTAAGTGAATATGTATAATCTATGTAGACTATCATAAATGGCTATTGTGTAAGAGATGGATAGTATGAAAAATAAAATAAAAAGAATTATACCAAACTATTCTAGCGAGAGAAGGAGAGTGTGTGTGGAGTGGAGAGACAAATTGATCAGTGTATGATGGAATGAGGGGGAGAAGATACTTTTTCATACTACTAGGACGAGTGGATAAAAGGTTGGCATAAGTGTTGGAGGCTCTTCATTTTGAATTCTTCAATAGTTAGTACCACACGACTATACTCAGTCAAGTATGCATAAGCTAAAATGCAAATCTGGCCGAGTATGAGGTGTTTGGTTGAGTATTCTCTGTGGAAAGTCCTTAGGCGAATATTCTTCATTTCTGCATCATACCCTGTAGAGTATAGTTCTTTTATAAACCATTAACAATCAACTATGAATGAGAGAGACGTTTTTTTTGTCATACTCGGTCGAATATGGGTCCTACTCAGCTGCACATGCGTCATACTCAGTTAAGTATGAGTCATAATCGGTTGTGTATGGATCATACTTGGTTGAGTACGGGTCATACTCAATTGAATATGGACCACACTCGATTGTTTATGGGCCACACTTGGCTTAGTATCTTTGTCTGTATCTTCATACTTCATTGAGCATATTTATCTGGATGTCATACTCGGTCAAGTATACATTAATTTTGACTAACTTGAGTCCTTTTTGTATGTTTTTCCTTCTTTTTGCTTCCTTTGTCCATCAAGCTCTTCTTTTTAGCATTTTAATCTAAGTAAGAAAGACACATAAACGACATAAATGATAAAGAAAATGACTCAAATAGTTAAGAAATGGAGTTTTATATCAGACAAATTTTTTTAATTGATATGTCTTCACTTTTGTTAGGCTAAATACTTGTAACTACTCGACATTGTAAATTGGAAGTTCGATAGAATATTCTTCTTCATTAACGGTAGATAGATATTCATTGTACATGTATTTGAGTATTTATGTATTCTTGTGTGAATGTCACCTCTCCAACGTGGGTTACTATGATCCCTTGGATTATTTTCAGTGATAACTTATATATTGATGTCTCCTATATTTAGACACTCCTCGTAACTTTTGATTCTCTCCGATAATGTGATTAGAGCACGTCGAGCGAGTCAACAATTCAATTATTATTATAGTTTATCTCATTTTATCGTCTCGCAACAAACACTCCCTCATCCTCTTTGATGATAACACCCCATGCTAACTTATGTTCATCATTATTTTTCTTCTTAGGACTTCTATAAATGCAAGTGATGCTTTAAAGTCCATTTCTTGTTTACTATTATCATTTAGTGTTCATGCATCGCCACATTTTCATGAGCATATCTCTTAGGCTTTACACATGCTAAAAATGTCGATTGTGGTGCCTAACTTGGATTATGTCCTCATTCTTATTGTGTGTCTATTGATGATCTCTCTATCCTAAAAAACTTAATTATCGGCCTCCTCATTTTATTGTCACATATTTTTTCTTCATCGTGATTGGCCACCTCTATTGTTGTTGCCACTACCAAATTTTTCACCTTTATTATTGATGTGCAAGGTCTCCTACTCACTATTAACCAAAACTCAAACTAGTTATTTGTTCAAGACTTCTTAATTTATTAGAAAATTCCTCATAGCAATTAGTGAGGGTTATTTTACCAATCTTACATTGCCAAAATAAAAACATCATAATCTAACTTTAGAATATCGATTATAATTTTTTACATTATATAAACTCTAATCTTTGCCTTGAAGTATCACTATTTTATATCATGACAACAATGGTTGAATTTTAAAAAGTAGTCATTAATGAACATCATTTTTTGAGAGATGCTTATGAGATTTTTTTAAGAAGCTAAAGGCTTGCAACATTCAGAAGTGTGTGACGAAAAAGTCTCATGTCTTTTTAGAATCTACATCCTAACCATGAGCGACCATTTTTTTTGGTGGTTTGTATCACAAACAAAATATTTATTTATTTTCTCAACCTCTTTATGTCTAAAAGGTTATTTTATTTTGGTACCATGCACTATATAAATAAATATTAACTAATAAAATATGTCCTATGCATTTTTTTAAGTGTCAATAACTATATTCATTTGTTCTATCCATCCTTTCCGAACAGTTAATATCCATTATTACAACATAAAGAAACATGGATACCTTATTTGATGATGATCCCTGACCAACTATCCTTGTCACAGTGTACCATCTTATTTGAAGATACTTCTGTGCTCCTCCGAATGTTTGTAGACCATTTAGCTTGTGAGACAAATTGTTGAATATTTTTAAAAATAAAGAGATATTTGGAGTTTTTTTTAGAATACTTGCACCTTCCAAAAATGCACACTCTTTAATTTTTAAATGATTATAATGATTATGCTTGAGGTATCAATTTTAGAGTGCACAAAATATTGATAGTTGAGTTCTTGGTTTCCAACCAAGATGATAGATGTCGAACCCTTGGAGACACCATGGCTCATATTGTTTAATTTTTACTCTTTCTTTGCGGATGTTGATAGGATAATATTTGTCAAATTTTAGATATTTGTGCTTAAGATAATTGGGTTATTTTTTAGTAATTATGAGTGATTTATAGTTGTTTTTGTTTATTGTGGGTTAAATATGAGGAAAAATGGTTTCAGAATAGGAAAATGACAAAACGGATGCAAATTTGGTCAAATTGGACAAAAGTAAACTATAGGGGCTGATTTGTAAAAAAGGTAAATTTCAGAAACTGAATTCTAATTTTACGAAACTATGAGAGACCTAACATGAGCTAGGTCATGCTTGAAGAGTTTGAGCACGACCTGGTTCATCCTTATTAAGAAAAGACAGTAGCACGATCCAGATCGTCTTTTTGACTCAAGGACAACACTCATCTCGACACAAATCAATCTCCCACAAAAGGACGACCCAACTCGAGCTTTTGAATAGCGTACGATAATTAGCACAATCTGAATCGTGCTCAAGTAGGAGCCAACATGGCTCGAATCGTGTTTACGACCAAAGGATGACAATCAACATGATCCATATTGTGCTCAAGAATGATCCAGCATGATCTCGAACGTGATGATACGTACCACATGCGAAAAGATCAGATTCGGGGAGATTGGAATTTTATCTTTCCGGACCTCTTTTAACAATAATAATCTCTTCAAAAATTATCAAAAAATTATTAGAAAAATTAAAGAAGATAACTCAATTACAAATACAAGATTAAGTCTCAAACCCTAACATGCTTGGTGCACCACAACATCTTCTTGCCGGAATGACCAGAGAGATGAATTTTGTTTTGAGTTGCTTCAAGATACTACCCTTCCTCTGCCATGTTTGTTTTACATTATAAATACTTTATGATTGTAATTTCAATTATGTGTAGTGAGTAGCCATCTCTGTCCTAAGATCTTACGGATCATATGTTGTATGCAAATTCAACTTTTTCATATTTATTAATTAAGAATATTTTACATCCATATTATTCATGTTTCTTTGAATGTGATTGTGTGTGTCCATTATTTTAAGGACACCGGGTATTGCCATGCGCAATACTTGTTACAAGAACTTAGTTTAGTATTAAATCTTTTACCAAATAGACTAGATATTCTAATTCACAAAGACCAGAATTGAGATGAGCTGAATATTTTACTTAGTAGTCAATGACGATAATCAACTGAAGGCCACAATCGAGAGCTTATCTAGAATTATTGAGTCATTTTTTTATCATGCCCAATATTTAGGAAATACTAATGTATCATCTTTTGACTAGTATTTGTGAGCTACAAAGACTAGAATCGAATAACAATACAATACAAAATCAATTGTAGTCAATTATCTAATATGTAGGAACACTCAGAAGTCGGACTCGTAGTGAATTATTGAGTATTATGCAGTATTATTGAAATTGCATGATTTGTATGATTAATTTGCGGCTAAATAACATGATGAATTTTGCATGCAACCTAAGTGAAGTAGAAATTGTAGGATGCTTATCACTTTGCTCGATTTTGTGCCATAGCTTTCAATATTGTTTATCATCTATTAATTTTCACTGCATCCATTCATTCGTCTAACATTGAATATATATTAATTAGTTTATTAGCATTTAACAAGTCTTTTGCGCGCTCCTCTTGATTTGACTCGGTACTAACTAAAATTATTTGACAGCATTAAACCTCTAAAATAAATATTGACACATACATATATGGTCAAAAGTACGTGTGTCAGACGCCTTTCTATTATCTCGAGAAAACCGTGTGTTTTCTATGCTTTGATCGTTCAAATGTTGTTTGTGTCCATTATACTATTTGGGCAATGCTCACACCATCTTAATTATCAATTGTAGTGATCAAAAAATACTAAAAAAATTAAATAGTTAAAACTAATTCCATCAAAAATATAGTGTCTATAAAATTCATAGCATATTCCTTAGTCTTACTAAATGTACTCCATAAAAGTCCAAAATAGTCACTTTGATCCTAACCCATTCTATTAAATTCCTACTCTTATTTCCCTTTTAGCTTACTTCTTTCATTTTTTAGGTTTTAATTTTTTTTCTTGACCCAAAAATATAAACACTAATCCTCATGACATTCAAGATAAACATATGAATTCATAAATTCAGTTCAAATCGTCACGGATATAGAGTATACAATTAAAGTTTCTAAAGCTATTTACATAAAGAAATTTAATATAGAAGTAATGAATAAAAAATTAAAAATGGCGGACGCGAAATTGGAAATAAAGTATGGGTTTAGGGAAGAGTTGAAATACGTCAACTCTCTTCATCTCTCTGCTCGCCATTTCTGTCAAAGAAGAAGAAGAAGGAGGTTATAGTTTTCTCACTTGCACCGCCGCTGCATAATTCAAGCTTGCCTGTCGGTAGTTGACGGACGCCACATCCCAAATACCTATCCATTTGCGCCGCTCTGAAATACGAAGCTGCTGCTAACTGTGTCTCATTTCTGTGGATTCTCAAGCGATTTTCCTCGTTGGGCGGGTTCTGTCGGGATTAGATGCCTCCGGGACCGCTGCCATGGGACCCGAAGGAGTATTTCAAGGCAGGAAGCCGCTCTTTGACCGCCTCGCGGGAGCTGACTCTCTCAGGCTCACCCAAGGTCCACAAGAGACCTGGTGCGTTTTCGTCATTTGGGTAGTTGGGTTTCCGGTGTTGCTTCTGATTCTTTCACGTTACATTTTTGTTGTTATCCTTTCCCCCCGTGTCTCATGACTTCAGCATTTATTTTGGGAACAAAGTCTCTCTTTTTGGATTACAAGATATCAGATGTCAAGGGGGCGAGAGGGTTGCAAAATAGCACCACTTGTATGGAGGATCGAAATCCCTCATTGTGTGGGTCTCTCTGCTCGTCTTGAAGCACGTTTCTTTAATCTTTAGGTTCTTTTGCCTTGACTTCTGTGTTAATAGTTACCCTATTGTTGTCCATATGTGAAGTTTTGCTAGGTGAAATCTAGTGTGCTTTTTTGTTCTTTAGAAGTTGCACCTTTATCATTCATGAGGTGTTGATCAGTTCATTGTGTTAATTGTCCATATCATCTTGTTTGCTTTGATTTTAGTTGAGGGGAACGAGGCCTTAATCAAGACTGTAAGGCTTGATCATGAGCTTTTACAGCCATCTGATGAAGTCCTAGAAGATGCTGGTGCATTCCAGTTGAGAAAGAGGTTGTGCATTTCTTCAGCTGTTGATGAAAACTGCAGCAGCAATAGTGGGGTGTCTGGTAGCCAGAAGGATATGAAACTTGACGGTTCAGCTGATGTATTGGCCGAGGGAGCGTGCAATGCATCTCTGAGTCACTCACTGAGAATGCCTCATCAAGAATCAACCAGTATCTCAGAGGGAAGGGTACTTGAAGTGATTACAGATCAGAAGTTAGCTGATGGCATCCAGCACCATCATGATCCTAATGGTTACTCACTGCGCCTTGATTGCAAACCTATCAGATGGCCGCTCTCCGGGAGCTTCTCCTCGCATGAGTCAGAGTTAAGTCAGTCTAGTAGCTCAAAGAGTGTGCCGGTGGAATTTAGCTGTTCAAGGATTAGGTTACCTCTGGAGAATCGGAAATCATACCAGTCTGCTACAGAGGACACCATTACCTGTGTCACTCCCACTACTCCTTCTGAGGATATGTCTCCTTGGAAGAGACCGAGGCTTAGATGGGGTGAAGGCTTGGCAAAATTTGAAAAAACGAAATCCTCAGGCCCTAATGACATGCCAACCAAAAGTGACCCTGTCAGTGTTATATCAGCACAAATATCTTATACTGCTTCTCTGGTTACACTTCCATCTACTGCTTGTAATTCCTCACCAGGTATTTTGTACAAGTTTCAATCGTCAGTTTATCAATTTTAGCAACTGCTGGTTTGTTGGTTGGGTGTAATTTTTCTGTTACTTTAGAACCTACATTGCAAAATTGAGAAATCCGCTTGTTGATATGAATTGGATTTATCATATACCTTATGAAAACAGTATGTGGCAGTCTCTTGGGGTTTTATGTTGTAGCCAACTAACATATGTGGTAGTCATCTCTTCTTTAACCAGCATGTGATACTGGCTTAGCTAGTGGCTGTTATTTAACCTCTCAATACCGTTGCACATGCACACATCACCGATAGGGGTCTCCTTTATTCCTTCTGTGATGTACTTCTCAATCTCTGTTTTGATTTATTTGATAGAAGAGTCAGCCAAATCTGATATTTGTCTGTCAATGAGTAAGATAATTTTGACAATGAAGTGTTCAAACTTTTTTTTTTGATGAATGTGGGTTATGTGAGCTACCCAGTAGATATGTAGGGCCATATCATACATACATCTGCGTTTATTCGATATAAACAACTATTTGTCCATCTCATGCCATCACACATCCTCATTTACTATATGTTGGTGCATTGTGACAACATTAGGTGTTTCTGTTTAGAACTCTGATCAAATTCATACAGCTTCTGCTTGTTTGCCATCTAATTTACCAAAGCTCATTGAGCTATATCGTTTGGTTTGTCAAAGTTCAATATTTTTTCTAGCTTGTTTCATACCATCAATGATTTCAAGGTAGACTCAATAACTATATCTATCTGATTTAATCGGTGCTTACATATTCCTTTAACAGAATCAGAGGAGAAATCTACCTCAAAAGCAGTAATGGCTGATAGTAGGAGTGGTGTTACTCGCACAATGTTTTCCGAGTGTTCAAACCATCTTGGGAGCACCCTTTTTAATCTTGAGACATTGGATTTGAGCGTCACTAACCATACTGTCCCGTCATTGATTGAAGTGATAAACTATGACAATCAATGTTCATCCGATCGTAGTTTCAGAAGCTGTTCTGCCATGAGCGACTTACTGTTGCTGAAATCTACCATTTTGCAAGCAATAGACATGACAGAATCTCAGGTGGATTTACTTGAGAATGAGCTCAAGTCATTTGATGATGAGTGTGGATGCAATGATCTTCGCTTTCTGCCATCAGATGCTCCGACAAGTAAGTTCATCAAGGAATTTGGTAAAGTCCAAGAAGGTGCTTCAGGCATGTCATGCGGACATGCTTTACCATCAAATTCCTCGACAAAACTATTCACATTGAAAGTACCGCTTGATAGTGGTAACTCAGGATTGAAAGCTGATATGGATAGTCCAGGGACAGTGACATCTAAATTGGTAGAACTGTCAACTTTCACAGAACCACATGTGGAAAATGGCACAAGAAATGATGTTGACCGTTGTTTCGACTTGGATGCAAGTTGTTTTCCACAGGAAATTCAGAAAACCTCCAAGTTTACATCTCAGGAAGGGAGGAAAAGTAATTTTTGCGTTGATGCTTTTGTAGGGAACAATAATAGTGAACTTGTTTCCTCCGACGATCACTGGCATATGTCTTTAGATGAAACTGAACAGTTAATTGACTCCATTCGAGCTTCCAACAAGGAATCTGCTGACAAAGCATCTGAACAATTCAATGGTGTCTTTCCAGTGGCGGAAAGAATACAAGGGGATAGTGTTGAAGAAGGATGCTCTGGAGATTTGTTTATTCGGGAAATACTTATTAGGAAAAAGAAGGCTCTTCGATTCAAGGAACACGCAGTTATCCTTAAGTGGAAAGCACTCCACAGCACCTGGAAGGATGACAAGAGGCTACTTTCAGTTCGAACTCACCGCCCAAAAGCTCAAAAGCAATGGGAGATGTTTTCTCAGACAGCCCAGAATAATAACCCTTCAGTTAACTCAAATTCTTTACATGGTGAGGCGATTGCTCTTCACTGTTTGTTTCTCTTGAAGATTTTGTTCTAGACATGCATCTTACATAACTGAATATTGTTTGTGCAGATACAAACTCGAGTCTAAATATGGGGAAACTTCCATTTGTCTCTCATATGAAGCATTGCCGGAGTGTTCTAAAGATGCCTGCTTTGATTCTGGATGATGATGAGAGGAGAATGTGTAGATTTCTTTCCAGGAATGGGCTAGTTGAAGATCCCTGTGCTGTTGAGAAGGAAAGATCCATGATTAATGTTTGGACATCAGAAGAAAGAGATATCTTCAGGGATAAGCTAGCGTCGCTTGGTAAAGACTTCAGGAACATAGCATCTTTTCTTGATTACAAGACAACTGCCGATTGTGTTGAATTTTATTATAAGAACCACAAGTCGGGAAGTTTTGCAAACACAGTTGAGAAACAAGAAAGGAGAATGCTTGATAATTCTTTATATTGTAATACATATCTGGTCACATCAGGGAAAAAATGGGACCGAAATATGAATACTGCCTCTCTGGACATATTGGGTGCAGCTTCAGAAATTATGGCTAGAAATAGCGAGAGTAAAGAGAAAAAGAAGAAAAACTCTTGTAATATTCTTCTGCATGGTCTCGGTTGTATTCGAAGACCGCCGAAGGATAGCCTTATTTCGGATAGGCCCAGTGATTTCAGACTTGCTGAATATGAAATCGGGACTACTGATAGCGAGATTTTACCAGGTGCATGTGGGTCAGCCTCATCAGAGGCAGTCAGTTCATGTCTCACCAGCTCTGTTAACCAAGAAGAGGGTCATCGTAATGGAATTTCTAAGACACTCAGCATCATTAGTGAACCCCTTTCCATCCCTGAGGACATGCAAACTGATGACTATGAAACTTGTTCTGAAGAGAGCTCATGTGAACTTGACGTTGGTTACTGGACTGACAGGGAGAAGTCTGTATTTGTAAGTTCTGTGAAATCCTATGGTAAAGATTTTTATAAAATTTCAGGATGTATTGGGACCAAGTCAAAGGATCAGTGCAAGTCCTTCTACAGCAAAGCACGTAAATGCCTTGGTTTGGATGTAGAACTTCCTGACAATGACCATGAGCAGCAGTCAGTGATTGACGATAGCAATGGAGACGGAAGCATTGCTGTCTTTACTTCTACTCTGGAAGCAGTATCTGATACTGGAAGTTACAAATTGAATCAAAGGGTAGATGAAGACCTATCATTATATGCGTCAGTTACCAGCAATGTTGATTCATTGTCTCCCGATGCAAGTATGAAACTTCGTACATGTCATGATCAATTGAAAGATAAAAAGGGGAGTCTGGTACTGCCTTCAGCTGAAGCAAAAGTTGAAGGGGATTCTGTGGATAGATCTGCTCCTGATCCTGATAAGTTGTGTGTGTGTAACAAGTCAGCTGTGTCAACTGATACAGATGCACAGGCTTCAGCCAACAAGTCAGTTGACATTTCCCCTTCTCTACCATTCGTTGTCCATCAAGTTAGCTCTTTTGCACAAGTTGAGAAAGAGAAATGTTCAATGGAACCTCCATTGCTTCACAATCAATGTGGGAAAACAGACACCTCAAGGGGGAGTTTTCAGAATATTGTATCTTACTTTACTGGGGATGCTGGCACAGGCAAGGCTCCTCGCAAATATTCTATTGATGACCGAACGTTTGAGTTTGATGCCAGTGCCCCTCGTCATCTGTATATGTCCAAAGGTTCTGTGGGGACTGAAACTTCTCAAGACAGTGTATTACATCATACTTCTTTTGGACGATCAAATTCCACTCCAATGTACACTGCTGCTTTGCCCACCCCTATGGTTCCGTTTGAAAAAAATTCAGTTGGGGAGATGCAGGAACATTTCCAAAGATCTCACTATGTGGGGAACCATCTCTTGAATCCGGAATGTGCACCTTCTGACAAGTTCTCTGTTTCACATAATTTTGAGAAAGAGAAAGAAAAGAAAGGCTTGGCTTGGAATTTGAATTTTGAAGATTCAACTGTCTCGAGAGATTCAAATTCAGACTCGGAGAACAGGTTGCAGCAGTATACCTGCATTCCACAGGGAGGCTACATTCAGAAGTGTAATAGCTTGAACTCCAATTGTTCAATCAATGACTTCCCCTACTTCAAAAATTTGGTCGGTCCCAAGAAGCAAGGAAAGCAGGGTAACATTAAATTATTTGGCCAGGTTCTTATTCCTCCAACTGCGCCAGAATCACATTTTGATTCTGACCTGATGGAAGAAAGTAAGTTCACCCAGTTCGCCCAGTTGAATGGCGCTCAAATTGACATGGGTCCCTCCAATCAACATGACATGTTTTCGGGCAATGAAAATCTTCCTGTCAGGTGTTTTTGGGATGGCCGTCGAATGCAAAATGCCCCTTTGCTAGCCAGCCGTCCCATTCTCTTGTCCCATGATGCATCATCCTCATCCATCTTGGATTGTAAACCTCTCCAAACTTCAGCTGTTCCAAATGTCAATGCTCCTCCAAATGCGGGTTCTATATTTGGCAACAGCTTGAATAGGTGTACGATGCCCCGTCTATGACGCAGCAATCAAGTCGTGATTTGTGAGCCTTGTTATGGAACACGGGCTCATTCTGGTGACGGCCACTCACTGGTAACCCCTTCAACGTTTGGACTGAGACAGCAAGTGGCAGTTCCGTATGTGCCCTTCTTTTTTGAAGCCTTAATGACTGTAGATGATTAGACCATTCATGGAGAGAAGCTAAACCGGGTCTCAACTATGGGAGCCTCATTCTTCATGATGAAGGCATTCATTGGTGGTTCTTGTTGTATCTTATACGTGTAGTATTAGGGTTACACATGCTTGTATTATTAGCAGATCCAGTAGGTTCGAATAGTCACACCGTTGTAATTTGGAATTTTAGTTTATCTGAACTTGTTTAAGATTGTTATAAGGTAAGAAATTCCGGGATTGCATTGGGTTTGTTAAAGGTGTAAACATAATTTTTTTATTTTTTGGGCAATGTATGATTCTATTTGTCAATGTTTTATAATGCCTCATGTTATACCATTCTGATTTATAAAAGAAAAACTATAAAATTTACCACCATATGATATTGTAATCTCGAAGGTTGAATTTTGTAATTTCAGGTCCAAGTTAATTTTGAGATCACATCGTGTTTGCCCCAATTTAAGGAAAAGAAAAGTAGAAATAAAATTTTGTAGGTGCATCAAAGCTCTTGCAGCTATGTGTACATGTTAAAAAATAAAAGCGAACAAATTCATTTTTTTTTTAAAAAATAGCATTTTCTTATATTAAACTTTTCCGGTTGGCCTAGGTTCCAAATTTTTTGCAAAATTGCCTACTTTTTGTGAAGCATCCTTTGAAATTAGCGCCGGATTAAGCTCATTCGTTATTTCAAACTGGCGCTAGAGAATGTTTAGATTGTCCACTGACGGACCAGTCCAATCAGCACACACGTGGCCAAGAGTCGGTTTGAAATTGGCTATGGAATATGACCAGCCGCCATTTCAAACGGCGGTTGGACATTATGTTCCTGCGCCGTTTGAAACTGCGGTTGGGACTGAAATAGCGCTGGTTTCAGACTACGGTTCGATCTGATCTTTCTTCTTGTTGTAGCACATAAATGAAACGTCATCATTTAAAGAGCAGTTGTCAATTGAAAAGGTGGTTCAATCAGATCTAAAATCCCGAGCGCGTCTTTTCTCTTCCCATACAATCTTCTCTCATTCTTCTTGTTTTGAAAGCACAATGCCACATTGACTTATCGCCAGTTGAAACGTTGATTCATCATTTAGAGGTCGTGCCGAGCTAGATCCCATCGAGCATCTGCCTGATAACACCGTTGTTGATAGCATTATGTAAATAAATTTATTTCTCCGTTCTTTGATGTAGTCTTCGAGCTTGTTGAGTCACGAATTGTTCTCTTGGTAATTTGGAGCTCCCTTCTAGTACTGAATTTGAAAATGTTTGGGCTTTGGTGGCTGAAATAATTATCAGCATAAAACATATTTGAGTGTTTGTGAATCCCCGAGTGCAATGGAAGATACATACTTTGCTTAGTGGAGTCAAATGTCCCCGTAGGAAAAAAAAACTTTTATATATTATATGTTATTTTAGGTTATGAAGTTTAAAAATAGTTATAGAAAATCCTCTAAAAATCAAAATGACCCCTCTATAATTAAGACTATACAACAAATACACTCACTTTATGTAAATATTTTATAATTGAACCCTCTCAATATCTTTTCTGGATCCGTCCATGCCTGGGTGGTAAGTGTTGGGTAGTGTATCGCATTGCGGCTGACCTGGACGATACCCTCCAATTTCTATCAGATTTTCTTTTTCAATTGTATTTTCCTTCCATGAAGGACAAGCGTCAGTGATGTGCTTAATAGACATACAAATCTCACACTATTACACTCTAGTAGCCTCCATGTTGTTTAGCATAGCGTGCACTATGACTTTCAATTAAGATGTATCACAAGACGAGTATGAAGCTGGTGATGACGGTGTATCTGAGATGAAAACTTTGTGCAATCTGCGACTTTGATTTTGTGAACAGTTTAGAATTTTTGGCTATCTCTTCTTTGATTGTTCATGCCTCATAAGGATACTTGTTCTGTATTGATCCACTAGCTGCTGCATCCAGCATCCGCCTTTTTGTGTAGTCATCCCTTCAACGAAGAATTCTATCAGGGTTTGATTGGCAAATCCGTTGTTATGACATTTGGTCTTTAATCGTCTGAAAAGCTAGTAGTAATTATGAGTAGTCCCATCTGGTTGTTGTTTTATTCCATTGATCTCCTTATGATTTTTTGTAGCCTTCGCTCGAGAAAAATATTTGGCTAGAAACTTGTCCCTTATCTAGCTCCATGCTGTATTAGTACATGGAGGCATATACAACAACCACTCCTAATTCATAAATGAGAAGGGAAAATCCATTAACCTGAATCTATCCATAGTAGCTCCCGCCGATTTCATCATGGTGCAAACCATGTTGAACTCAAGTAGATGTTGTTTGGCATCTTCTCGTGCTCTCCCTTAACCTCGATGTCAACATTTGCATCATCTTTGTTGGGCTGAATGCACAGGAGATGATCATGAAATGTCAGTGCGGTCAGTTCTTTCATGGTCAACTCTCTCATGGTCCTCTGTCTTGGCGCTGCAATCTTCGTGGATTGCCTTGCTACTCTGTTGGTATCACAAGGCTTCACAAGGCTCGACTCGACACATTGAAAAGAGGGGGCGAAGACCTCCTTATATAACCCTGAGGGGCCTCCAGCTTAAGAAATGAGATTTTCATGAATTTTATGTAGATATTCTGATGATTATCTTGTAAAGACTTTATAATTCGGACTTGAAAATGATATAAATTGAAAATTTTGAATATTTGGAGCAGAATTAGAAAGATTCTATCTAATGACTTTGTTGACTCTACTGGCACAAATCCATTGAGAATTTGATTTGGACTCCTCTTAAGAAACTATAAATAATTGTTTCTTTAAACTATGGCAATTTGAATCACTCAAGTCAAATATATGGTGTGAAATCGATCTTGATAGATTCCCCAATTTTGTTGTCCTAATTTCAGAATAGGATTCTGACACGCGCAAATCAACTGATCCTCGTGCACGCGGCCTAACGTGCGGCCATTACTGAGTCAGCTTTCTCTGCTTCTTTTTTTGTCATGCCATGTGTCCTTCTGTTGTCATGTCATCATGGGCGGGACTTCAGTCCTCAGCATGCGGCTTCGCACTAGGTTAGAGAGTGACTTTTGTGCTCTGATTTGATTCTGTCCGTATTTTATTATAAATACTCCTCTTTTTAGCACTTTTCACTTTAAAATCTAAACTGACCCTATAATCTAAAAAAATGTTAAAACCATCAAATAATACTCATTAACAATCATAAATTAAGTGAGTTAGAAATAAAATAGATCGAATAATTTGATCTCATCACCGCCTCAACTCCTTTAATTACGTCAAGAAGGGTGAGGTTTCACACTTTTACTTATTAATTTGTTGAATTGCTTTGGTGAGGTTAATGTTTTAGAGATTATCATTGAACTTAGGTTATGATGATAGCTCAATTAGTTTTTTAGGGATAGATGTTGCTTGGGATAGTGTCTGATTTTGAGTTAGGTTGTGATTCTGTGTTTAGATTAGGTTGTGATTTTGAGTTAAGGGATAGTGTGTTGTTTGGAATTATTTGTTGTGAATTGTCATTGCTCAATTGGCATGATATTATACATGAATTGTCTTTGTTTACAAGTTTAAGTATGATGTTAAATTGTTTTTGTTTACATATGACAACTATGCTTAGAATTTAGTAACTTAATTGGAGAGACATGAAATTTGTATGATTTTATAAGATTCATTAGACTTAGGTGCCTTAGTTCAATCTATTTGTTTGATTTGTAATTTGAACTTAATTAGTTGAAGTAGAGTTAAGCTAAGTCGGTGAATCTCATTGCTAGCGCCAACTTTTTTTCTAATAAAATTATGATGGTTGTTGCTTTATGAGTGGCCATGCCGGCTAACAACTCCAACTTTGATGATGTCGTTATGGGAACATCATATACTCCTGATAACTCAGTGGTATATAAGTATGAAAATGAATAGTTAGAAATCTTAATTATCTTCATATAATTCTTTAGAATATGTTATGAGTTCTTTAGTTTTGTTTAACATATTTATCTTGTTTTATACATTATGTTATGAAAATTTTCATATTCTTATTTTCGTTTAATAGATATGGTTAAGACTTGTAGTACTAGGGCATCATGTTTGAGTCATGGAGATGGGGGTTGTGGAGAGTGAGGCCGCGGGCGAGCGAGGTCGTGGTGAGCAAGGGTGTGGAGATAGACTCAAATCTTTCCAATTGAGACATCATAAGAAGGCACTAGAGGCTGATTTATTTGATTTGTATACGATGGATCACCCAAATCCTAAAAAACTACACTTCTCAAGGAGCAGGAGACTCATCATTCCATCATAATTTGAGGAGAGAGATTGATTTCATATTAGAGGTGCATCGCCATCAGATGTGGGAGCTGGATCAAAGAGTAACTACATAAGGGTTACATCCATGGACTAGGGTGCATAACCTCCAAACAGACTGGCCCCTAGTTACAACCAGGCCCAACTATGAGTTTGCCCGATGTGGGTGACCACCCAGAGCCCATGTTGCGGAGGGGCTCAACATATTCATCCAGTAGAGTGTGTATATCAAGATTTGAACAATGGATCTTAAACACACCAGTACACATCCTAACCAATCGAGCCACGCAAGTTCTGCGGCTCAAATTGAAACAAGTAAGACATATTTTCTATCGAATAAATTCAAACATTGTCCACCCGTAATACTAAATTTATTCATATAAAAATTTGTCTAATAAGGTTAATTATTAAATATACAACTATATAAATTTTTATGAGCTGATGAATAAACTCTGATAAGGTATAAAACTTATTTATCTAAGTGTTTAAAGATGATTTTTAAGATTTATTGATTTTCGTATTTCTAGTGTTTTATGGTTTTATAGAATTTTAGGTTCATAATTACAAATTTTAATTTTATTTCAATATTTCAAAGCCCCCAAAGCCCCTTGAAACTAAAAAAATCTTAAAAATTCTAAATCTTAAAATTTTGAAAATATTATAAAATAAACTCTTAAAAATTTAAAAGCTTTGAAATATTAAAGACTATCTTTAAACCCTAAAAATTTAAAAAATCATCTAAAATGGAATCATTTTAGCTGATACTGTATATTTTTTTTATAATTTATATTTATCGTTCAGGAGCCTTTTTTACTGCTCTTTCATTACCCCCTCAACGTCAGGACCGGGACTGGTCACAACACTAGTTGAGTGATGGCGAGGCCAAGAGTTACACATGTTTTAGTTTCGAGCATGTCGTTACGTTGACCAAGCAGGAAGCTGACTACACAGAGGATTGCATGCAGCTATTTTGTAAGGGCCTACAGAGAGGATGATCTTCGAGTATTGTTCATGTAAATTGGTTTAGTAGGAACACGCATACCCAACAGACAAGGTTGACGATGCTACATTCAAGCAATATGTGCGAGCATAAATCTTGTGCATGCTTGTATACTCATTACTGGCTGCCACGTCCGGTAATGATGTCAGTCTTCATTACTTGTTCCTACTGCATGATATGAGTGGAGCACACCCTTACAGTTGGGGAGCAATAGTCCTAGCCTAGCTTTACAGACAGATGTATTTTCCTTGTGTCGGACAACAAAAGTACCTTGGGGGTGTGATGCTTCCACTTCAACTATGGACCTGAGAGATTGAGCCAGGCAACTTTTCCTCTGTCAGCTACTTGGGATTAACAGGAGTAGGGTGGTGATGATCTCATGATTCTTTCGTCCATCTCATATGGATATATTATTTTACACATTTGACACAACTGATGGGGAGGCACGAGCATATAGATAGACACCTTGTTAGGTGTTAATCTTCTATCGGGATCAGCTAAACCAACAAAATTTGACCAAGTTACATTAGGCACCATACACTACGAAGTGATTGTTGTTTTGTCTATCGGGGAGCCACATTTGGAAGACTGAGGTTCCACTCATATACTTCACAGTTGTGCAGTGGCACTACCCCGGCTGTCTATCTCACTAGTTCGGCTGGCAGACTCATATATCAAACATACCACACTAGGGGCACAGAGAGTTGGACACCATTTGGCAAAAAAGAGGAAGCTCGATTGGACTATGGAGCTTGACTCATTGATCGCACTGTGGGATTTACGTCACAAAAGCTTATTGTCCAACACATTGAGGAGTATGATCAAACAACCTTAAGGGAGTACAATGACTAGTATGAAAGGATCACCTGGCTCAGCCGCCCACTTTTTAAGTGCCCACTCACCAGCCGTCTACACCTGACCGCGCTTTAGCTGTGATTGATATAATTATATAATTAATTTACTTCCAAGCACTTGTCATATATTTATAATCTTACATTTACATGAATTTGCAGATGAAGTCATTATTATGCAAATGTAATTCGGTGACAAAGTCTTCATGGGTGGCGCTAGTTGGCGTGTGAAGAACATCGTGCATGATCCTCTTCACCGTTGTCATAGCAATTTGGAGGCTAATAATGAGGCTGTTATGCTCAAGATCAACCCCGAGCTCATTTGATTCCCTTTAGGTACTTTTCAAACAGATTTATAATTATGTAAATACACTTGCATATATATTACTAATATACTTATTTTCAATGTTTTAGATTTTTTGTCACCATTAATTGGAGCTGAGTCAGACAAAGAGCCAGATGATGAAGATAAAGAAGTCGCACTCATTGTTCCATTACAGGTCACATAACTGATCCAAGAGCTTGGAGATTATGAGCATGCACTCCGATAGTCAAAAACGTCCTAGGGTGACAACAAGCAGTTAAACACTGCAGAGTCAGAATATCACCTCCTCGACATAGGGAGTAATTTAATACTAGATACTTGTCTAAAATATTTTAAATTTGATTGTTACTTTAAAATATTTCCTTAAGATTTAAATATATTTTTCTTATTTACATGTGTCGTGCATAAACTTGCAAGCATGATGAACCGTATGTAGCTTAATATAGTTCAATTATTTGTTAAAAAATACTTTTTCTGGTGATGGAAAAATTCCCGGGTAAATGAACAAACCCAAACTCAAAACATAAACAAATGCAAAAATACCTTAAATTATTGTTTCTAATTGGTGCTAGGTTTAACCCAACCGCCATTTAAAACCAGTGAACTAAACCGTGGTTTGAAATATTGGTTTATTTGGCTAAAATTTCTGAGAGGCTATGCTAAATCAAACCGCGATCTTAAACAGGTTCTGCATTAAGCCCAATTGCCGTTTCAAAAGGTAGCTGGAGTTGAACCGTTGCTTGAAATGGTTGTTTGATTGCTCAAATTTTTTCAAGGTCTAGACCAGATCGATCATGAACTAAAACCAGCATTTGTTCAGGCCCAATCACGGTTTTAAACTGGTGCATGAATTTAATGTCCAACCAAAGTTTGAAACACCGGTTGATTTTCTTCGAGGGCCAGTTATAACTCAGCTCTTTATCATGTGTGTGCTTAGTGAACTGCTCAATCAGCACGCAATCCAATCATACTCCAACACTAGTTTCAAATAGCGGCTGGGCTTAATCCAATGCCAGTTTCAAACGGAGAATCGTAAAAAGTAGGCCATTTTAAAGTTTTTGAATCCTAGGTCATGCGGAAAAGTTTAGTCTGGGTAAAGGCTAGTTTATAAAAAAACACAAACTCAACCATGGGTATCCCAATTTTTAAGCATGTGACAACCTAGGAGACTTGTCAGTTGAGCTTAAAATTTGGATCTGCTATGAGCCAAAAATTAGTAATAAGTGTGATTATAAGCCTAAGTTATGAATAAAGTTACGCGGAACTTTGTGCTTGTGTGTTTTGTTGACGTTAAGTGTGTAATCTCCTTATAGTCTCTCGGTATTTGCGGACTATCTTCCTATCTTGGAAATTCGGAAACCTAAAATAATGTGCTTGTATGTTTGAGACTTTCCCATCTTTACTTTTTTTGGAGTGAGGCACTAATTATGTCGGTATCATCTTTTAAGGAACGTCTATCGAATATCGTTAATTTAGAATCATTTGTCAAGTGTGGCCAAATGATATTCGCCTGTAGAAAGTTATCTCTCTAAAAATCTGATAGTCATTTGCTGAGTGTTACCAGCACAGGGTCACCAGTATGCCTTCTTCTATAGAGTGTTAACTCAACATAGGTATTGTTTTATAAAATTAGCTTTCGAATGTTGTACGAAAATTGAATGATTTGACTAGTGGTCATATCACCTCTGATTTTTATTGCCGAATAATTTATTTTGATTTGGTAAATTACTTTTTGTACATCTTAATAAATTATAACTTTGATGTTTTATTATTTCTTAATGATTTATTAAAAACATTAAAATACAATTAAAATCACTCTTCTAATGTGGTATAGTTATAACGTCCAAATTACCGTGGATGAAAATAGCTATTGAATATTCCTTCTACATAGATCTGGTGCGTCCTTCATTCTTCCATGCGATAAATCTTTCAGTTGTGAATGAGATCTGACACTTGAAATTAGCGAGTCCCCATGCCGCTTCTGGCTACATTTATAATCTTGGCGGAAAAATATATTAGCATTCAAAATTAGACTCTTATATTATTTTAATGATGTTATAATCACTACAGAGATTTCTTATAAGAATAGATCAATACAATTTGAAAAAAGTAGCGAGATGCCTACTGAGATTTAATACAATTCGACAAAAATAGTAATGCCTATCGAGAATTTGTTAGCGAGAGAGAGTTCGTCAGAGAGAAGAGAATTCACCAGAGTGAGAGTTTGACAGATAGAAGAGAATTCATATGAGTGAGAGTCCACTAGAGAGAAGCCGTGATACAAAACAATACACTTTGATGTCAGTTTCGAAAAAAATGGTGAAATATATAAATATAATTCTCAAAAGCATATTGATATATTCCTCTAATTGATTCAGATATCATATTAATAAGGAATGATTCATATTTTCCAAATATCCATTATCTAAGAGTTCGGTCAGTAAATGCTTAATATAACAAGAGACTGTCTATCAATAGAGCTCAATAAGAGCAGTAAAATAAGGCATTCATATTTAGAAGTAAAACATTGTTAAACAAGTGTATATTTATTGACATTCGATTGCAAAGTGTCATCTGCCTAGGATAACCTGTCAAAGCCAGTCTTCAAAAAGTTGGCAGAAAATGGTTAGCTGAGGATAATCAAGAAAAACATATTATTTGCCCTAAGGTAATGTAGGTTAGAGCTGTCACCACGAAGTTCTTTAAAACTCAGGTGGATGAAATACTACAATATGAGAAAAAAAAGAAACCACATAAATTGTTATAAATTGAGTATGTCTGATTGCTTTTTATAGAATATTATATTATTTTTTGAAAATGAAATGATTCCAAGCGAATATAAATCATACAAAATTTTTTTATAAATTGTTATATAATTAAGAATAAATTTCTTTTAAAATTAATAATTATACATGGGTTTAACTTGAGTGCTTTTATACTGGAGTCCCGCTAAAATGAAAAAAATCTAAAAATGGATTTTGAACTATCAATCTTTCAATTATGGTTCGAACTACATGAACTATCAAAAAGTGTGAGGGGGAAATTTGGACTAAATTTATAAAATAATTTATAGTTACAAATAATGTAACTAAAAGAATTAGACTTGTGCATTAAATGACACTATTTGTTAACATAATTTATGTTTAATCAATTCTAATTTTCAACAAATTCAATAATATTTGTTGTATAATGAATAACACCTATTAATCGTAAAATAGTTAAAAAAAATTTCTTGCCCCATTTTTTATAGTTCATTTTAATTCGTGATTGATAAAATGATGCTAGTTAAAATCTCTTTTAGTATTTCATTCTATGCAAAGTGAGATGATTCAATAACAAAACAACCCATGTTTTCTGAAAACCACCCCTATTTTCTTAAAGCCACCATTATTTTTTATGACTATCTTTACTTGGCAACATAGGATCTCCATCTTATGTTACCCCCACTCGTAATCACGACCGACTAAGATCCTGTGCAAGTGGAGCGACCACACAGAGCCCCAACAAATAGGAGGCTCCCAAATTCAAGATATGACTGAATAAAAATCTTAGTCAGACTCCAATTTGGAAGAATTTCCCCATTTAAATTTGAAATATTTATAAATTCAAGTAAATGGCAAGGGAGCTTGAAACTCAACCTGATATATAGTTGGCACTTCACAAATCTAACAGACGAATGCCTTACTTAAACTAGAGTGTATTTTACTTGGCACGTGCATTATCCAATTACCGAATTTGCAAGTAAACTTATAAAATTACAGGGATTTTCTGTGAATCCGCTCGGACAACTATCTCGAGTGACCACCACCGCTGAAGGCATTCAATTTAGTAACAGAATTCCCAGCCCCACAAATTCCCACCCCTCATCTGACATTCATTGAATTCCCATCATCAATAGGTTGTTTGGTACTAATCCGCTTGTTTTTCCAGTGTGAAGTTTGGAAATTTGCTGTACTGGTGCTGGCATTTCAAGTTGAAAACCCCCATGTGCGTCCCCCGCCACATGTTCGACGTTATGTCTGTGAGAAGCACAATTTGAATGAGTATAAAAACGTCCGCTTCAAGGTGTATACTCACTCATTGGTCATATTATATACGTATGTAGAAGCCCATTTCGTGTTCAGATGCAGGAATTTAATATTGACCAGACACCCCATAATTCACCCTCTTCCTAACTTGGAAGGTCCCTTTTTCTGGTTTTTGGAGGGAAGTCTGGAGATGCAAATATTAAAAAAAAAAAAAAAATTTCACTTTCTGTGGATATCGCCGAGGTGTGCTTTGGGATTTGTGACTGATTTGGTTGGATTATTACATCCCTGCTACTACTTGATTTCCTTCCTCGGGAATCATCATCTTCCTACTTGGCTGGACATGAGAAGTGTACAACTAAGAGAACTCCAGGATTTGTTTTGAGATCTGAATATCCGGGCACTGGTTGCTGTAGGTTGATTAAGCAACGGATTGACTATATAATGCCCTCTCTCTAACCCCTCTTTCTTTCCTACTTTAATCCCATTTGACAGTTTCATGATTCTTTGAGCCAGCTCTAAGGATTCCCAGCAACACGGGGATTGGTGTTCCTGGGCATTGCTTAGTCTGGATACTGCCTAAATGGGTTATTCTCTGCACTCTCTAATTTTCTTTCTATTCGTTTCTGTGGGGTCATGTTACTCCAAGTACACATCAGATCAGGAAAAAGATAGGATTGACATGCTACCCGGGCAGCCTCAGAATGCGGGGTTTGCGCATTACTCAGGCTATGTGACAGTAGATGAAGAGGCTGGGAGAGCATTGTTTTACTGGCTTGTTGAGGCGCCCACAAGTCGCCGTCCAGAAACCAGGCCACTTGTTCTGTGGCTCAATGGAGGCCCTGGTTGCTCATCTGTTGCGTATGGAGCTGCTGAAGAACTTGGACCTTTTCACATTCACGCCGATGGAAAGACACTTTACATGAATCCATATGCTTGGAACAATTGTAAGTGAAACATTCAAACTCGGAGCATTTCCTTTTAAAATGCACATTTTGCATTTTCTGTCATTTGTAGCATTTGTTTTGACGTTCATATGTTTCATGGATCATTGTGTAACTTCTGTGGCAGTGGCAAATGTTCTGTTCCTAGAGTCACCTGCTGGGGTTGGTTTTTCATACTCGAATTCAACTTCAGATTTATACACTGGTGGTGATCAGAAGACAGGTAAAGTGGTAATCTCATGCTTCCTTCACTACTGTTATTCAAACAATTTGCCGGGGAGTTCATTTAAGTGTGTTTTGTGACTGTGGCTTTTTGTTCTTTTAGCTGAAGATGCCTACGCTTTTCTACTCAAATGGTTTGAGAGATTTCCGCAGTACAAGCACAGCGATTTCTATATCGCTGGTGAAAGCTATGCAGGTCTCACCTTAATTCAAACTGCGTTGACGTTCTTTCATCTTTTGAAGACTACTAACCTTGAAAGTTGATTCAGGTCACTATGTCCCTCAGTTATCTCAACTTGTGTTTCGAGGAAATAAGAGAATTCAGAATCTTGCAATTAACTTCAAGGGATTCATGGTATATTTACTTTTTGTTAATAATTTACTCCACGTCGTAAGATTAAACTTTATTAAACTAGTTCTTAGTGAATTGCTGCTCTTACATTCCTCAGGTGGGAAATGCTGTCACTGATGATTATCATGACTATGTGGGCACATTTGAGTACTGGTGGACGCATGGAATGATATCTGATTCCACCTATAAAATGCTTGGTGCTGTTTGTGATTTTGGGTCATCTATGCACCCTTCCATAGACTGCCTCAAAGCTCTTAACATTGCTGAGGCGGAGCAGGGAAACATTGATCCATACAGCATCTTCACAAAGCCTTGCAATGATTCTTCTGCTTCAAGGAGGCACTTAGGTGGCCGCTACGTAAGTTTTAAAATAATATCTGATTCTTCTACTTGAAACAATGATTAGTTATGAATCAATTTCTGGTGTGATTTTGGTTCTCAAATTTTGATTACCTGACCTGTGAATGATAGTTTCTGGAAAAAAAACTTGAGTCAAAGATTTTATAGATGATAATTATCCTATAAGGGTTTATGCAAGAGATGTAGCTTATTCGTTGTATGATTGCATACATCATCCCTCACCCGCCCACCACAACCTATAAAGGGACACTATGTTTGAGACGTGTTAAATACTTGATATTTATGTTGAGCAATGACCTGTAAGTTATCTGCTCTTCTAAGGTGTTCCTGCTATGCTGGTGTATAATGGAAATCATATGTAGTGTCTACTGTAAATCAGGTGTCCTATGTTTTCAATAAGTCTTTAACGACGCCAGAAACTTTACCTGTGCTTTGTAAATATATGTTTCTCTTATCTTTTATATTGAAACTCTAGTATAATTTCGTACTTGCAAAGAAAATATCGAGGGAAAAACAATTTTATGGAAGACTGAGCATCTGTATTGTGGGCATTCCGCCAATCTTGAAAATATTATCCACTGCACAGTTTAGATTTTATTTCTACAAAACTAACTGTACTTGTCCCAAAACATAGCCATGGATGTACCGAGCATATGATCCTTGTACTGAGCGATATTCAACTGTGTACTTCAACCGGCCAGAAGTGCAGAAAGCACTTCATGCCAATGTAACAGGGATTTCATATCCCTGGAAAACATGCAGGTTAAATACAAATTTAGAAAATTTTGCAAGACTCTGAACATATTTCGTATTTCATTTGTTAATAATATTTTTTCTTTACATTCAGTGATATTGTTGGGAATTATTGGGGGGACTCTCCACTATCTATGCTTCCTATCTATAAGGAATTAATTGCTGGTGGTGTAAGGATTTGGGTATTCAGGTAACCTCACTGTGGCACTCTTCTAGGCTTTGTAAGATTTCTGATTATATTTCCAGCTATCTATTCTTACACCTGGTTGCAAAATGGGATACTGTTAAGTTGAGATTTGAATGGTCAAGGCTAAGCAATGCACCTGGCCATAGAGCGCGCCGCCCCCCCTAGCAGCCCCACGGCTGCAGCCCCATCCCCCTCATCTCAATGATTAGTTCCATTGTTTGGAACATCCGGGGGGTGGGCAAAACCCTCGGCAAGAACACCCTTAAAGACCTTGTCCAACTTCACAAACCCTCTCTTGTCACTATCCTTGAGCCAAAGC
>NQLW01000039.1:4571418-4592080 GCA_002312845.1 Kalanchoe fedtschenkoi | reverse complement strand
GTGATCCTGTGTTTTGCAGCTGTGCCAGTGGTTGAATCCATGGTGGCCATTGTACTTGTTGATCAGCTCATGGCTCAACATGCTCAGTGCCAGTTATTTCCAATCAATCCAGAATTTCAAGAACCCTCATCAAGGAAGCTTGAAACAACTGCAGCCTACTGAGTACACTAAGGTGTCGTTCTGTAAAATTAAGAGCTGAATGCTGAATGTTGTATGAGAATCTGAATGGCTAGACCACTGGTCAAACCACATCTGATTGCTGAATAATTTATTTTCATTTGGTAATTTATTTTTTTAAGTATCTTAAAATGTAATAATTTATTAATATAAAATTAAATTATAATTATAATTTTACAACATAAAAATAAAATTTATAATCATGTTATAAAAATATTATTTATTCGGTATTGTTGTGATTCTGATTGAAGTACAATTCAGACATAGTTGATTCCAGAAAGATATAAAAAATAAAGAGATAATTATAATAATCGTATAGATATCGCCTCTTAATGATTCAGATATAAAATTGGTAACAAATCATTCAGACTTTCCAAACATTCATTAAGAGAAAAAGAACAAGTACTCGGTTCACTGAATGCTTAATATAATAAGAGACCACCTCTGAATAGAGCTCAATAAGTGCAACAAAACAAGGCCTAAGAAGATTTGTAATGCCTCAAAAAAAAATAGTAAAACAATTTTAGTTCTATGAGTGATACTGGACTGGGCTAAAAAAAAACATTAAATAAATGATTAAAACCCTAAGTTTGTGTTTGGTTTAAGGAAAATATAGTGGAAAGGAAAATTTGAGAGAAAATATAAAGGAAATAAAATTTTTGGAGGATTTCATATAATTTTACTAATTTTCCATCAAATTTTCCTTTCCTCCCTAAAAGGAGAGGAGTTGCGCCGATCTGCTCTAACCTCCATCCCATATTCTTTCCGTCCATCAATCATTCACACCCGATCGAGACACTACCACATCGCTTGTGGACTATTTTAGGTATTTCGATCAGGTAAGAGAGGAGAGTGTGTTGAATTTATTTGATTCTCAGTTCGCTGTGAAAGTGTCGCTGCTGAGAAAGGAACTATGAAAATTATGTGGGAAGTTTTAAAACTCCTTTTAATTTACATTAACTTTCCTTCTAACTTTCCACATAATTTTCTTTTCCTCATATTTTTCATCTAAACTAAACATTGGATCTTACCAATTTTTCTCCACATTTTCCTTTCCACTAAAATTTCCCTAAACCAAACACAGCCTAATAGTCTGTGGAGGACTTATTTAGCATTTTAAGAGATGAGAGACCTGACTATAGGTGGATCATTATGACTTCAGGGTACAGCCATGGCTGGGAACAGGGACATGAATCATTACGGCCTTAGAACACAGTTATGATTCGAGATCAACAAAACTCTATGGCTGATAACTGTTGGTTATTGTAGTAGCTGTCAAAATGAAAGGCCACCACATTGCCTTCACGGCTCGAATCACTGGATTGATAAAATTTATGGACTTTTGATTCGAGGAGCAGCATCTATTGGCTAATTCTATATTGGAGAATTATTATCGTTCGAGTTCTTAGAGGATTATTGAATTTGCTCGAAAGAGGTGAGTAAATAATTTCTACGTAAATAATTCAAAGCATATTGGGTATAATACATGCATAATATCTACTCACATGGAAAAGTGAAATTGTTACATTGAGCATTCATTCATATGCATAGCATCATGTCTGCGACAGTTCTGTTTCCACGAAAAGAATCGCGTTGGCTTTCCGTCACAGTCACAGTTCATGTATATGCATCACGCATACACACTTGCATTGTCATATTCCATTTTGATGTGATATAAGAAATACATGTTCATAATAAATTGTTAAATAACCCCTATGTATACAATAAAAGTACGAACGGTGAGCGAGACACACGTGATGAATAAAATATTAATAAATATTATAAATTAAACGGAATCTCCCATTCGGTTCGCCAAACACATAACGAGCTGTTTATTCACGGAGTCTTTTGACTCACTCCTAAATATTTAAATTCTCTTTTTAGATCAGTAGTCGGTCAGTAGCGACAGTGTTTGGGTAGCAACGAGCGAACTTTTCGGTACGGTGTCATCCAATCTTCAGTCAGTTTCTTTCAGTCTGTACTACTTACTTTTTGTTACTTTGTCATCCCTTTAGTTGTCGCTCAAATATATTTGGGTAAAATTCTGAGTTAATTTTAAATAATTTAAATTTTAAATGTTAATTTATTTAGTTAAATATTTGACTTTGATTTTTCATTGTCGAACCTTGTTTGATCCAAATTTTTCGGGTTGTGATACTCTCCCTCCCGACGGCGGTTACCTGCTCACAGACTCGATCGACGTTCCCCCCTGCCGGCTACAGCGGTTTGGTTCGAATACATTTGACATATCTGGTGACCATTGGCGGGTTATTCTAGGAGTGTCTCGGGTGCGATGCTTCCCGCGTGGATGGTCATGCATTCTCCGGCGACTCGCAAACTCAAATTGCAGTTGAAGGCAAAGGTCTCGATTCCCGTGCAGGTGTCAAACTGCAAAAAAAAAAAAAAAAAAAAAAAAAAAAACAGTGCAGCGTCAGATGGCTGTCTACCTTTGGGAAAAAGCCACCGAAGAGCTATGATGCAAGCTCCACCGTAAGCCATCACAATCAGCTGGGGAGAGGCCATCATATCCAAACTGGGAACTGGACCCTGAAATTGTCATTATCCAGTGAAATCGTAATCCGCGGAGGTTCTAAGCTCGTAGAGCTCTCAAGGAAGATCAATGACTTTGATTCATCATTCATTTTGTCATGTACATCCTTCCAAATATAGAAGAGTATAGATCCGCTTCTAAGTTCTCATATGAATACAAATCACTCCCCTTTGTCTTGGTGGATTGGAAGAAACACTTTGTCTTCTTTTCTGGTTCATGAATGGGCTCCCCTGATGGCGGCATGGAGGTAAGCTTCCCATCTTGGGGTTCCGCATTCACCTCAAACAACAGTATACATGCTCAACAAAAGTTTCTGCCACTCCTCATTTGGCAGTCAGCTAATCATAGAGTAATTTACAATCTAAGTTGAAATTAGTATACTGGTCGGCCATCTCTATCCAGGAGCAGAAAAACCTAAATTTATATTGATAATCAATTGGAAAGGAAGTTTGGTGGACTCAGATTAGCATGTCGGCACATTGATCTTCGCCCACCACAAGCCGGGTGCGATATTCACACCTCGGTGCGCAATTCTTGTGGTGGCTCATGCCAGCTGCTGTCATCACCGACCACTACATATCATCAAAAATGACCAAAAAAAACTTTCGAATCACCAGGAAACACAACAGCAGAGATTCGTAAACAGACAGAACAACCGACGAAAATCTCCAACAAAAAAACCCACTTGATCCCATCTTCTGGACGCAGGAGAGACAACTAGGGTTTTTCGAGAAGACGACCTCGAACAACGCCTCGCGAATTGGACCGATGTTATGAAGCCCAATAACATACGGGGCCGGCCCCAAATATAGAAGCTGAAACTGGCTTCATTCCAAATTCGAATTTATATTGAATAATATAATTTCAAAATTTTCATTAGATATAAATTAATATGTAATGTTTGCTTTTATTTATGCCTAATATTATCTTATTATTTAATTTAAATTAGGATAAGCCCTTACAGAATGGGGTCGATTAATTGCCCAAACACTAACACGTTTCGAGTCATACTTTCAAGGTTTTGGAACAAATTTAGTTAAAATTACAATTGCATATTTTAACTAATATTACTATTTGACTTATATTATTGTGCCAAAACTACATTATTTTATCATCAAATTAAATAATATCTTTTTGTTTACACACAAAAACTCATAAATTTCATATTAAACCGACTCTATTATTAAATATATTTGATAAGATCAATTTGTATTTAATGAATCAAACTCAATATGACATTTTAAACTAGTGAAAAAAAATTCTTTCCCCATTTTTGGACATTTAGATAGTTTTAACTATAATTGAGTAAATGATGATAATTCAAGAACCTATTTAAAATTTTTCCCTTTACTTTAATTAACCAACTTTACATACACCCTTTATAAAAAAAACTCCACCAAAACTCATCACAATCAACGCCTCACACCACTTGCCACTGTCAGATTTTTTTATTATTCTGCCTTTATCCAATTTTTACTTTTCATTCTGCCCAATCTGTTAATTTTATTTTTATTTAATCTTATTTGTTTAAAAACCGCAACTCACACCAATTTTTGGTGATGTGTCTGTCTTGTATAAGCCATGAATGCAAATCGCAATTAATTTTATACGAAGTTCGATAGTAATGTACAAAAAGTCAGAAAACAGTAAAAATGAAGCAGTTAATTTTCAGAGATTCCATTTTCCTTCGCATTTTCAATTCACGAGACTGAATCTCGTTTTACTATTCCAAGTATAACTAGAAAAGGATACAGGACCTGAGCGCAGTGCTATCGATTGTTCTGTTACATGTATGAAAGCTTACATTATTTCTAGTTTGGTAGCGTGTACTAGGAAATGGATGGTATTATTAATACTATGGTGATGTGTTTGGTACAAAATAGGAATATGTATTAATAATGCGGGGAGAGAAAATTTATCTTCAGAAATCCGTATTAATATTACCTTCTCAATAAATGGTATTATTCATACGGGTACTAATAATATACATATAGATACGACGACATAAATGTCATACTTTGAATGCTCTACTTTCTGTCATACTTTGACCAGCTTAGCAAATTTGAGGAAGCTCTCCAAAGCAGCTTATTTTTATTTTATTTTTCTAAACGTGATTCGGTCTGTATACGCCATGCACATGGTTTTACGTAAGGAATTATAGCATTCATTGGGAGCTGGTAAAACCTGGGTTGCTTAATAAAGTTGACATCTTTTTCATCTTTAGGGTGCTAAGAGAGTCGCTTTGGTATCTGTCTCCTGTTCCAGGGCTGAATTGAGATTGTTCGAAAGCTAGGTAAGAGTAGATTGTTGAGAGAATAAATGGTTGATTTGGAATGTGAACTAAATGAGTTTTATGTTACAGGCTGTTTAAGCAGCTGAAGAGCTTGCTGGCTATTTGGACTCAGTCTCGGAGCTAGTGGTGTCCGCCGATCCGAAAGACATCGGCCTGAAGAAAAAAAGGCTGAAAGTTCTATCAGAGGTGTGTGGGCACTTTCCAAGAATTTTCTCTCCCCCTTAAACTTGGAAGTTCTAGGGAGGAACTCTGTCGATTCCGGAAGACTGTGATGATGGGTAGTGCAAAATACTTTCCTTTCCATGAATTTTCTCTCCCTCTTGGACTTGCAATGTCCTCGACTCGAGTTGGCGCCTTATTCCATCATTTTCTGCAGGTTCTGTCGGCCCTCAACTTTTACGAATACATCCTATCAACCGAATCTACAGGTGATTACGCCTCTTCAGCACATGATTGGGTTGCAACTGACAGTTTTTCCTTACTACACAAAAAATGTTATATCTTCCTTAAAGCCACCTCGCGGTCTAGCACTGCTCCAAACGAACCTTAGTTTCTTCTTACATTCAAATGCTATATGGCTGTCTACATTTCTGATCGACTCCGACTAAGAGTCCAGGAAAAAGTAACAGAACCAGGTCCAACACATATTTGCTCAGGGCAAATGATGAATGTCTCCTACGAACATTAGTTGTCTCCATGGTGTACATTTGCAGCTTGAACTGTTGAGTTCGTGCTGTATTGCTGCTCGTTGAGAAACAACTGAAAAACAGTTCCAACGCTAAAATCCCATTGATGGATTTCAGTAATATTCTGACAGTAAACAGAAAACAATATATATATTTTTCTGAAACTAAAAGTCCCCGCAGGTGAGGATCAACAAATCCAGCAGGGCTGCTACGTGGTGAACAGACTCTCAGAGCTCCCCATTTTCTTTGTAATCAAGTTCGAAACACCAGAGGTCTAGGGAAAATTTCTGGCATGATGGTGAGGTTACTCTACTGTTTGGAGTCTGAAATGCCAACTTCAGGCGTTGCTGGCAGCTCGTTTAGGTCGAAGAGCGGAACGGATGGTGGGATGTGGCCCTGATCGCCTCCGTCGGAGGGGAATCCATTCTGAGCAGGTGTAGGAGCCGGCATTGGTGAAATGTTGCTCATATTATGCTGCTCAAGAAAGTATGCCTAAAATTGTCGAAAAGATAAATAGAAAAAAATAATATAATCATTGATGTCACAGTCCAGAAGCCAGAATCTAGGGGCAAAACGGTCAACATAAAAGTATACCAGCTGGAAACAGAGCAATAAAGAGTTTGTGTTCCATTGATGATGATCCTATGCTGCACTAACAAGCTCGGACATGAGATTATACCAGGAGCAAAACAGAGCATCAAAGTAGAACAAACAAGCCAGAAGAGGAGCGAAAAAAAAGGTCAACATGAAACCGTGCCAGCAAGAAACAAAGCAATCTTTCATACCTTGAAGCGCAAGGCAACTGGCACAGACCCATCACTCCTCGCCGGGAGCGCCGCTTTCAGACCAAGAGAGGCGCCGTCGCTACTACTAGCACTACCCTCATCACTCCACGGCGGGAGCGGCGCTAACAGACCAAGATAGGTACTGCAGCTTCGCCCCCGACCACCCTCATCACTCCTACGCTTACTCCTTTTCCTCATGGGCCACGTCACTCTCAGTCTGGCCGCCGGAGCCGACGGGTGCCGCAGCCCGTACAGCAGCCGCACAGCCTTCCTCCCGCTCCTGTCCGAAATCACTTGGCGTACACGCTCCTCCACGTCAAGCACGTCCATCTCTTCCGTCCACACCGGTGCCTGTGCAAAGCAAAAGAAGGTTTGGAGAGAAAATTGAGTGACAAAATTTCGTAGGGTTTTGAGAAATTAAGAAATGTAGTTTAGATATAAACAGATAGTTTTTGATAATCATAATTTAATTGCATTAAATAAATTCATATTTAATTTTGATTATTATCGATAATGAGTGGTACATAATATATTACGATTGAAAGATTAGATTATCTCTGACTCTTCGAAAGTGAATTATTCTTAGTGATTTTATGACTCACAAAATTCTCTAGTCAATAGCTGGCAGATTTTTTTTATTTTTTTTAAAATATGTCCGGTAATTTGAAATTGAACCCGATTAGTGTTTGCGGAGAAACTCAAGTTGAACTTGCATTAAACTCAAAAGTAATGAACAACTCTTAATCATAATCTAACTGGAAAGCATGGCTTAGCTAAAAAACGTATGCATGGCATCGGAGCGCGCATAAGAAAAAATGAAGCAGCTAGCTATTGTAATCTTAGAAACTGCTGGAAAATATTCTGAAACTCGAGCAATGGATAAAACTAATTAAGCAATCCTCCAAATTTTCCTTTCAACTAAATTTTTCCTAAACCAAACAAAGCCTTAGCGTTTGATTAGATTTGCTCACACAGCGAATCTTACCTGCCATGCCACCAACAATTATTTGACACCAGGGGCATTTGATTAAATTATTGGGGATAATCATGGATAGATGCGTGATTAGTAAAATTGTGACAAGAGGGCAAGTTTGAGGGGCCCGCTGCCGCTCGGTCGTGCGTTGGGCTCGACCGGCGGAGGAGAAGGAGCAGGAAGAGGATCAGGTTGATGTGGGGCAGCCACGACCTTGTCTTCATTGTTCTCAGGTGGCAGTTGGCGAGTTGGATTGAGTGGCGAGAGAGCCAATGCGCTGCTGCTGCTGCTGGCGGAGGCCTCAATGGGTGCGGGAAGAGGATCGGCGTGGGGTGGGTCAGCGGGGGATTCTGCGGCGGCCGGGACTTCCTCCTCTAGTGGAGGCGGGAGGTTTAGATCCAACGGCCAATGATGATCCCAGGCGCTGCTGTCTCTGTTTGGCTTGGCCGCGAGGCTTGACTTAGACAGGAGCCATTTTAGTCCTGGAAACTATTTTTTTTCATTTGGACAGAAGCGAGATCTCTATGTACATAAGACCAAGATCAATACGGTGGCGTTCTTGTTCAGCAGCTGATGGCGGTGACGGAGGTCTGACGAGGAATTTTTCATATCTGCAAGCACGACATCCCCACTTCTACAGAACCAGTGCCCGTTCGACCTCCTCTGTAACCCTAGCCTGAGCTTCAACCTCAGAGAAGAAGCTCTCATGACGGTGATGCAAGGATGTATTAGCAGTGTCGTGAGCATGATGATGAACAGAGATGACAATGCTGGGCTGATGCTGAGGTTGGATGGGAGAACAAGGACTCCGGCTAGCTCAAAGATTTGCGTTGTGTAGTAGAGGACATCGTTGATACCGGCAAACTACAAAGACATGCAGAAATGTGTCGATTAGCAGATGGAATCATAAACGATAAACAATTTTCTTGGAGTGTAAGTGATGGATAACATGTTGAAAGATTTAGATATCGTCTTTGATCGGTGTACTTGACTCCATACTTGAATAGGTTGCTCCGGCTACAATCAGAATGTGTACAAGACGACCATGAACCGGGAAGATGAGACAAGGCGAGAGAAAATGAGTCGTCGTGCACGCGGGATCGACACTTATAATGTGGTGGAATAGAGTCGGTATTGAGTTACATCTGTGAATTGAAAGAGAATAAAAGAGAAAATTGTCTCATATATAAGATAATCTATGTCATTGAATTGATTGCGACTGTGAATCGTTAATAACTTCAAATCTGGAGGTCCGTAGATAAATATTATCTTTTTAGTTTCTTAATATATAAGACAAATTATATCTAATCGGTTTTTGAAATAAATTATTAAATTTAAGTTTAGAGTATGCTCTCAAGTTATATGCTTCATTTTAAGTGATGTACTTTAGAAGGCGCTTATGATTTACAAGCGCCTTCTGAAATCATTTTAATTATACAATATCCTTTTAAGTCATAAGCATTGTCTAAAGTAATGCACTTTGAAAGGCGATTATGACTTATAAACGCCTTCTAAAGTCGTTATACTTTTATAAGGCTCTTTTAAGTCAAAAGCGCCACCTAATTCACTTTAGAAGGCGCTTATAACATAACATCTTTTAAAGTGTGTATTAAGTTAACTTAATCAATAATTTGCCTCAAAATTAACCTTTAACTTAACCTCTAACATAGCCTCCAACTTAGTCTTAGATAGCCTTTAGCCTATACATTAGCCGGTATGTTTACATGGTGCGTACCTTAGCCAAAAGACTTGCTAGGTAGCTTAAGAGGCAAGTTAGCCTGTACAGTCAAACTCTCAAATTTTTTGCCATAATCAATAAAAAAATCGATAAATTAATCGGTCAATATTTTACCGAGAACCATATATTTTAGGGATAAAATCCAAAAGGGGCCCTGAACTACCACTTATTACCCACTTGCAGTTAGAACTACCACGATTTCCAAAAAGGATGCGATGAAAAAAATTGAACTGATTTTCTAAAATAAAAATTATCATTACATTCCTAAACTAATATTATTGTAAGACTTAGATTTGTGTGTGAAAATTATGTCGTTTGGTTATCAAAATAAATTATATTATTTTGCGCACATAAAGAAAACGATATCTTTTGATAACCAAACGACGTAATTTTCACACAAAAATATGTCTTATAATAATATTAGTTTTGGAATGTACTGGTGAATTTTATTTTAAAAAATCAGTCCAATTTTTTTTTCATCTTACCCTTTTTAGAAATCGTAGTAACTCTCACCGCAATTGGGTAAGCGATGGTAGTTCAGGGACCCTTTTGAATTTTTTTTCTATATTTTAATATTGTTAGATGGCGTTTCAAGGTAACAAGCACTGTCTTTAGTAGTGTTACCTTACATGTAAGCACCGATTGTTTAGGTAGACCTAAGACGAAGCTTGAAGGCCACAAGCATATTCTTATATATGTGTTAACATTTTACGACGTTTATTAAATATAAGCACAGTCTAAAGTTAAGATGAACTTTCTACAGTGTCGGGTATTTGTAAGCGTCGTATATAGTTTATGGAAACAACAAATTATTATTTTCTATAACTTTAGAAGGCACTTAAAGGCTAAAGCTGATAAGCATCGTTTAAATTTAAAACGCTGTTGTATACATAAACTATAGTAGTGATTTTAGAGAACTCATTTCAATTGAGACTTGGAAAATATTTTTTATTCAAAATGGCCAGTTTAGAAAAATCAATAACTATGACTTGGATCAAATGAAAGACGGGACACGAGTAAGACCATGAGTGAATCATGTGCTCAACTATTTTTCTTTTTCAATTATTATTAATCACAAATAAGAATTTTGAGATTTAATTAATTCACCAGTAGTGGCATTCATTTTTCTAACATGTTGACCATAATTATCTTTCAAAACTTTCTTATAACCATACAAAAACATGCAAACATCTTATCAATTATAAATATAAAAGATGTAAACTCAAGGTGAGAACTTAAAATACACATCTGCTATTGCATCATAGAGAAGATATTTAGTTAGAGTTAAAAAAAGATAAATTTATTTATAAATCTATATCCCATCAATCATCTTTTAGTGTTTCCTTTTATTATTATTTTATACGATATATTGTGAATATCACTGTTCATGCATCGGGAGCACTTTGAAGAGAAGTATGCTAATGGACATTAGACACACTAGAGCACTTTAAAGGTGCACACTGTGGGTGTGTTCAACTCGTACAATAAACTAATCGCGGCTTGACATTGATGTTGAACAAAAGACAACCGCAGTTTTGAACCAGCCCTATATTTTGGGGGCTGATTGGACATGTAATATTCAACCGTCATGTGAAAGTGTGGTTGGATTTTATCAACATGTTGTTTCAAATGATAGTTAGTTAAAAAATAATTCAGTTTAGAAAATATTTTTAATCAAAACCATTTGAGAAATTTTTTATTCAAAAGGGGCAATTTAAAAAAATATGCCTGTAACTAACCATTCAGCAAGAGCGATAATTAGGCTCGAATGACAATGGACGGGACAAGAGTAAGACCATGAGTGAATCACAATTATCATACTAGTTTGAGTATTATTAATCCCAAATAAGAACTGTGGGATTCGATAAATTAACCCGTAGCGTTAATTTTCATTTTTTTCTAATTTTATTTTGATCATAATTTTCATTCAAAAACTACCATGTAATCACACCAAAACATAAAAAATGTCTTATCAATTATAAATATAAAAGACATAAATTCAAGGTAAGAACTTAAGTTACCATTAGTTATCACATCAAAGAGAAGATATCTATTTAGAGTTAATGAAAAATAATGTATTTATTAATCTTTACCTAATAATCTTTTAATGCTTTTTTATTATTATCATGCACGATAATATTGTGAAAATCATTGTCTATACATCTGGAGCAATTTGAAGAGAAGTATTTTAATGAACATGAGACACACTGGAGCACTTTGAAGAGGAGCATTATGGATGTTCAATTTGCATAAAAAGTCAATCGAAGTATGAATCGGTGTTGAATAAAAGTCAACTGCTGTTTTAAACCAGCTCTAGAGTTTGGTCGTTGGTTGAACATGTAACGTTCAATCATCGTTTGAAAGTGCGGTTGAATTTTATTAGTTCGCCGTTTCAAACGGCTATTGGTTAAAAATAGATTATTTAGAAAACTTTTTCCAATCGATATCATTTGAGAAATTTTTTTTAATCAAAGAATCTGTTTAAAAAAATCCGTAAGTAAATACTGTTTATTAAGATGGATAACTAGAATCGGATGACAAAGAACGATAACTAGAATCGGATGACAAAGAACGAGACACGAATAAGACTATGAGTGAATCACTTGTCTCGAGTATTATTAATTAAAAATAAGAATTTTTTGATTTGATTATTTCGCTAGTAGTGTTAATTATATTTTTCTAACCCGGTTTTATTCATAATTATCTTTAAAAAATCATCATGTAATTATACCTAAACATTCAAGAGATCTTATCTACATAAATAAAAAATCTATACTCAGAGCAATGAGAGTTTAAATTCTACGTCAGCTATCACATCAGATAGAAGATATTTGTTCAGAGCTATACAAAATATAAAACTATTCGTAAAGCTTTATCTAATCATCTTTTAATATTTGCTTTCATTGTTATCTTACACGATATGTTTTATAAATTCACTATTCATATTAATTAATTGAGGAGTGATTTTATTCCTTATTAATAATTTTTCTTAATTACTTATTCATAGATTAATTGTCCTGTTAATCATATTTAAACATATTCGATTGGTTAACCAGCGTTAATTTATATTTTTCTAATATGATTTTAACCATAATTATCTTTAAAAACACATTATGTAATTATACCCAAACATGCAAAATGTCTTATTTATATAAATAAAAGAAAACCTCAACTCAAGGCAGTGAGAGCTTACATACTTATCGTGTTCAAAGTTAGACTAAAGAGAAGACTTACCGGAAAGTTTCATCTAATCATTTTGTTTTTTCGTTCACCATTCCATCTTGATAGTGGCGTTCATACCAACTCACGCACATCTTAAGCATATTTACCGATTCAAACTTGATAGTGGTGCCCACACCAACTCATACACACCTTTAACATATTTATCGATTCAAATCTAGGATTTTGAAATTGTTAGACAACTCCCAAATCACTAGACTAACATCTTGTTGGTTTTATCTAATCATCTTTTATTGTTTACTACTTTTATTAAAATCCTATATGTAATAATGAATGTTATACTAGGATTCTTTGTGTCATATATTTTGGAAACTCATTATTCATTTTAATGAATTGAGGAGTGATTTCATTCCTTGTTCATGATAATTCTTAATTACTTATTCATTGATTAAATTTCTCATTAATCATATGCTCCTTTGTTTCATGAAATGATATGTGCAGTAATTTAAACTTGAACTCAAAAGTTGAACTTACACTGTATTAAACTCAAAAGTAATTAATAACTCGTAATCATAATCTAACTGGAAATCATGGCTTTGTAAAACAACGTATGCATGGCATGGGAGCATATGAGAAAATCAAGCAGCTGTTGTAAACCTAGAAACAACTGGCAAATATTTTGATACCTAAGGAATAAATAAACTAAAGCAATCTTTAATGCTGGAAACAAGTAGCTCCCATGTTCGGACAGAAACTCCAACGAGGACATCCCGATCCTTCTCTTTTTACAAATTTGAGGCTGAGGATTGGATGAGTCGCTCTTGAGGAAGAGCTCCATCGACAATCCCAGAAGCCTCTGCTTTGTTCCACTAATGGGCAGGTCTGTTAGAAGCTCTGCTGCATTCCGCTCGTCATTAACATGGATCATCACTACTTCTTCAACATCCAACGCTCCATCAAGAACTTATGAAAATATCACCTGAGATGGATTCTCGAAAGCAAGATAGCGAACCGAACAACCGAGGATCTGTCTTCAAAAACTCACGTTGTCAGATACGTATTAGGTTGCTCTGATTCAGCGTTCTCTATTTATGTATGACTCCTTGTAGAAACAAACCTACAACAAAACTCATCCTCCCTCCAGAAACATGGCAACAAACACAGATCAACCCCTCACACCACTTGCCACTGTCATTTTTTTTTTATTCTGCCTTTATCTAATTTTTACTTTTCATTCTGCCCATTCTGTTAATTTTATTTTCATTACATATTATTTGTTTAAAATCACAACTCACAAATTTGTTTTTTCATACAATAACCACAATACAAACTACAAATTTTGCATGTTCATATTTTTTGATGATGTGTCTATCTTGTATAAGCCATAAATACAAATCACATTTCAATTATTACTATAAATAGTGATTTTCGTATGTGCATAGATTTATCTATCTTTGTGTATGATACGTGCAAAGATGGCTAATAGACAGTGCAAATGAATCGACCACATAGAACCTTAAACTTTGAGAGGCCCCACAGCAAAAAAAAAAAACTCTCATCTTTCAAAAGGCTCTGGTACCAAAAGGGCCCAATAAAGGTAAGCCTCTTGCAGAAAACCTATTCAGCGTGAAATAAATTTCTTAATCTGCCTTGGTCTAGATGTGATTGCTCGCTTAAATGATGCATGCCTATATAACTGTGGAAACTTGGGTGAACAATCCATCTTAGCGATGTGTGATACAAAAAAAAAAAGCAAATTTACATGATCTCACATCAACTGGAAATCAAATAAATATGAAAAATCTTTTATCTATATATATATATATATGGGGGAAGAATCCATTGAGAATCTCCTTACGTTGAGAACCGTGGTGGACAATTCTAGATCAATCATTTTATTACCTTTTTTAAGTTTATTTATTATTTGACATTCATTAAATGTAACATATTTGAAAAGTGTATTATGTATTATATTTCATTAAGTATCATTAATGTTTTAATATTTTGTTCTATATTTTACAATTTGATCATTGAATATTAATTTTTTAAAATTTTTTAATCAATGTTCACCATCGTGTATTACGTATTTTGTAGGCTTTAGTGAATATTTTTGTAATTTTTGGTAGTGAACATTTTTTTCTGAATTTTTATGATATTTCTTTTTTTATTGTGTTAGTGAACATTAATGGTGAACATGTTCACTCTCAAAACCCCATTCATTTTAGTACATTGCAAAAACAGATGTTCACTATCAAAAACATTACTCAAATTCATAACAAATATCAAAAATTCAATAATTTTCAAAATTTAAAACTATGTTCACTATTCAAATATGTACAATAATGGTGAACATATAAAATTCACGAAAAAATCAACAATTATGATGAATACTTGTTACTAAAAATAAGTGATTATGAGGATAGAGATAAAATAAGTGATTATGAGGAGAGAGATAAAATCAATCAAGAGTAATCTGCTCCAATAAATATCACGATAATTAAAGATAATATGTTACTAAAAACAATTAACAGGTATATTAAATGAAGTTACAAAAATAAATTTATAATGATCAAAACACGGTCGTTTTACGCTGAAAATGATTGGCCCAGAATTGTCCACAAGGTTCTCAACTTAAGAAGGTTTTCAACTGATCCAACCTCTATATATATATATATATATAAAGCCAATTCCAATATTTGAATCTACTTGTCCCAGTATTGGCCATCACTCTTTTGTGAAGTGTCTCTAAACACTCATTTGCTTTTGCAAAGGTTGTTGGTCTTCACCGGATGGCTGAGGCCTTCACATTAGCCACATGGCCATGTTGGTCAAACTTTTCTTGAAACATTGGCCACATAATTTGTGTTTCCTTACGAGCACAACAACTGTTATGTCGATCAAATTTTTCTTAGAGCATCGCGCTAAGTATTAGCCTCAAAGCTACGAATGCTAAGTCGGTATAGCAGTCATTACGCGCATGTTGAAAGACTTACTGTTTAGGCTTTGTTGTGAGATTGCTCATATCATACGCATCTCCCTAATATACGCAATGCTTATTAGCAAATAGTATGCCTAGTAATATTATAAAAGGAACTTTAATGATCAAGCTATTTGTATGTTTGCCTATATATATAATTATACCGAAGAACTCAAATGAATAAACTATTTTGGAGATATGAAACAAATTACATAAAGTTAATTATCATTATCAGCTAGAAATAGGGAAATGAGGGTATATGAAAGAGCAAGGTATGACCATAATGAATGATATGGATCCTTTGCTTCGAGCCGTTGTCCTTGTTCATTGGAATCATGCTTTACTAAGATCATTAGTCCAAGCATTGGATGTTGGGTGATACTTGATTACTACGTGTTTTGGCACAATGATTTGTGCTGACGCTGAGCCTTGTTGAGGGTCATGTCTTCGCAGTGGCTGCTCTAATGTATTTTAGAGCGTCTCAAAATTTCGCTTAGCACAGAGCCTCCAAATAGTCCGGAATAGCCATGACCAAAAATGCAAATCGCAATTCACAAATATTATTGGTGTTAGAAAAAGGATGATAAAGATTGAATGTTACTGTAAATAAAATATATTTTGTATATTGAAAATTTTAAAATATCACATAGACTCCTTTTATCAAAAAAATGTGAGTGAAAAATTGTGAATTTCAAAATTATTTAATGATGATCATAATTTTAAAATTGAGCCTGTTACAAATCTCATGTTGCACTTCTCCCAAAACAAAATATCTTAAAATCAGTGTTCTAAAGATTTGTTTTTAATTTAGTTAATTACATCAATTAGTTCTAATTAATATATAATTTATCAATGAATCCCTCTTACAAGATCAACTAAAAACATGCATGAAAAAATATCACATTTATTAATCAAAGGGAGCTGAAAGTTGAAACTGCCACGGCACTTACAAATGTTGCCGTCATTTATTTTACTGAGCATAAAAATAAGAGATGCACATAGATCACATAAAAGGAAGGCGTACTAGAGGAGGAGGAGCGGACATTATCGTCACCACACAAAGCAGCGAAGAGGGCAAAACAAGCCGTACACGAGGGATCCAGAAAGTCCGGAATGAGCTGGAGAAACTCTTTAGTTCTTAACAGTTGTCACATACTGCAGCAGCATATCCACCACATCCTGAGAAATTCTAGATCCTTCGGTCTTTAGGTGTTGAATCTTGGCAGCAGTTTCCTGCTCCAGTCGCTTCACGTTAGCACCTGAGTCCCCGCTGCTCTGTTGATCAACAAAACAATGATATCAGCAATTTATAGAGGTTTACGGCAACTACACATCAATAACAACACTAAACACAATTCTTAGCGAAAACTAAATACAGTAAACTTGCAACCATGAGATAGATGGCAATCAAGGTAACGACAATAAATCGTTATAGGATCATCATGGTTTTCCAATCAATAAAGGCCACAATTGGCAGCATATTTACCTGCGCTACCTTCTTCTGAAACTCCGCCTCCATTTGGGCACGGAATGCAGCTATCTCCTTGTCGGCTTCTTCCTTGGCTTGCTTCAGCCTAGCATTTTTGGCTGTCGACATTCACAGAACACAATTTTATTACTCACTACTAATATACGATAGTGTCAAAAGTTGTCATGGCATCGAGACAATTTAAGCAACGAAAAAGGCAAGTAAAAGTTCCAAATTCAATTTTATTGTTTGTTGGTCAGCATCTTAAGAGCATTTTAATACAGTCAATCCAAGTAAGATAGCAGAAGCTGATTTGCATTTGTCATTTGGTCCTGAAGGCTTCAGGAAAGTGGCCAGTAAATTGTATAGAAAGACAGTAGTGAAATAAGCACTTACCGGCTCTGGCAACATTGACTATGTGCTGAGCCTCTTGCTCTGCAGCCAGCAGTTGTTGAATTCCATTCTGCCCCCTATTGGCATCCATGTTTCTAGTACACATAATACAAATTCATGGATGAGGCATTGTTTCAGAGTGTGTTTGGTTTAGGGAAAATTTAGTGGAAAGCGGATTCTCCCACGAAATCCATCCTATTTACCCTTGTTTGGTTATGGATGAAAATTGTGAAATAAAAAATAAAAATAAAACATTCTTTGTTTTGAACAAATTTTCATATCTATTTTCCACCTAACTTTACTTCTTATTTTCCACCAAATTTTCCTTTCCAACAAACACAGTCGTAAGGGCGCATTCAAAATCAGTACATATTAACGCACAACTTGCGCAAAAGAAGAATGAAAAGTGACAAAAGTAAGCCAAGGTGACTCCACCACCTGCTGCCCTCTTAGTTGGAGGCCATATATCCTGAGTAAGTCGACCATAACTAATCATAAGAAACTGGACTGGTCGAGCAGGTATAGACGCCATCCAAGGTGCCCAGAAATCAGACTCATAATTCATAAAGAGTCAACCAAATTCAACTCAGTCAATGGGAATCCACATATCAAACTAGAAATACCGAAGCCGACATAGTTCTCCGCAAAGTTAGGCATCCACACAGAGAAGATTAGAAAACCAACCTGCGAATAGGATTGACGGGTCTGATCCCTCTCTCTCTCTGTGGTGCGCAAAATGAAGAGTCGATTTGGGGATCTCTAGGCTATTGCGGGTGTCTTAACCTGCCACGTATCACCAATAATAATGGACCACGAGACAAACAAACCTCAATTATTACTTCTTCTGTCAATCGGAAAATAATTACCAAAACACTCCTCTATTATCTATTATGTAAAGTAAAGCCCCTTATGTCTTTCAATATTATTACATGACCCCCTTTCTTTGGAATTATACTTCTGAACGCTTTCTATTAAGGGTAAATTACAAATACATTACCTGTACTTTCACCTGATTTCAAATTAGGTACCGTACTTTGTAATTTTTCAATTTGAGTACTCTAAGACTAATTTTGAAACTAAAAAACACTATAATTCACCTTATTAAATGTGGGTTTTCATTATCATGCAATAGACTATATGATTTATAGTGTTGGTGTATTAAATCCCATGAATTGTAGTGTTTTTTGTTTCAAAATTAGTCTTAGAGTACTTGAATTGAAAAATTACAAAGTACAGTACCTGATTTGAAATCAGGTGAAAGCACAGATAATGTATTTGTAATTTACCCTTCTATTAATTAATTAATTTAATTAGGTGGTTGTAGGCTCGTTGAGCTGTGAGTTCATATTTATTCAAATCAGATCGAACGTCAAATCAATATTACTTCACGTTTCAAATTTACTGACAAAATTAGCGGTCTTCATGTAATCAGTTTACTTGGAATGGTTTTATATCAAATCAATTAATAGATCCAATTCGACTTGATTTATCGTGTTATCTGATTAGTACATAACTTCTTAGGTGCATCAAAAACATTCAAAACAGCATCGTTTTATGACATAAGAGTAGTCTAGTAAGCACCGCCCATCAAGTAACAAAATAATAAAAAATAGAAACATTTAGAGAAAAAAATCAAAAAATTTAATTGAATAATTTAACAAATCATTTACAAATATTAGTCAATTATAAATTTTTTTATTTGACCAACGACTGATAAATGTTCATTAAATTTATCAGTCGCTAATTTTTATAACTAGATTCATTTTAATGCATATTTGTTCATAAGATGAACTTACTAATTCATTAAAGGATGAAGCATATTCATAAAATATACATGATGTTCATTAGTTCAGGAGCAGTGTTCTCTAAAATGGATTTATGTGTATTTTTTTGAAAAATAAGAATTTGTTTCATCATCCTATATTCACCAGAGATCATTCTATGTTCACTAGTTAATATTTTGCATTCTCTAGTTGATCTTCTGCGTTCTCTGATTACTTGAAAATCGATAAACTTGAGAATCAGAAAAGATTCAGATGGAAAAACAATTTTTTATTATGTTGATAAATATTCTAAATTCATCATATTCAATAAAATTTATTACCAGATACAATTTAATGCATGTTTTTCATTCGATGACGAAACATATTCATCAGATGATAAAGGACATTCATCAGTTGAAGAGCAGTATTCTCCAGAAATATGTTTAATGTTATAAAAAGTAAGAATTTATTTCACTATATGAAGGCCTATATCTATATATATAACAGAATAGGATCGCCCGGGTGTCCGTACGACGCTCCGGGGCGGTTCGGTTCGGTTCGGCCCGATTTGATTCGGTTTGATTCGGTTCGGTTCGGTTCGGTTTCAAATTTTAAAAAATCATTCAGTTTACAGTTTCATATTTTGAAAAAAAATGACTAATAATTTAGTTCGATTTTTAATTTTTCTCGAACCGAACCGTCGGAACGACGGGTGCCTTTTCTCGTATACTATGAAACATTCTATGCCCACAAGTTGATCTTCTGCATTATTTAGTTGTCATAAAATAAATAAAATAAAAAAGCATAAAAGATTCAAATGTAAAATAATATACATCAATCAATAATTTTAAACCAAATATCAATAAATATTCGTTCAATTCTATTTATATCAGTTTAACAAGAGTATTCATAAAAATAAACATATATTCATCATATATAAATGTATACTCATCATATGGAAAGCCATATTCATCATATAGAATAAATATTCATGTGATAAAAATCATATTCATCTGATAGAGGGCTAGGTTCATCATATACAAAATATATCTCTCAAATGGATAATTATGTTCAGTAGTTGCGTAGATATACTCATGATATGGATAGTTATGTTAACCAAATGAATAATATATTTATTGGACTGTTATATGTGTTTATCAGTTGAATGTTATATTTATCAAATGATAGCAATGTGCAATAGATGGATAACTATATTTAATTGATAAACGTGAAGATTCAAAGAAAATCTTATATTTATTAGATAAAAATTTATATTAATCATGTGAAAGTATATTGTACGAATGGGTAACACTGTAGTAACAAACATCATTAGCTGCATATGGTGCCATGATATTGTACGAATTGCCTACAAATCGTCATTTTATAAAATAATAATATGCACTAAAATTGTTTGTTCTAACTAAGATTGTAAAGAAAAGAAAACTGAAGGGAAAATTAAATTTCCATAAGTTAATTTGTTTCTTTTTGGTTTGGAAATCAAAAAATTAAGGATGAACACAATCTTCAATTTTGTTAAATTTTTAATCTAATTTTCCTTCCTAAACCTTTGAAGTTACAAAGCACTTTTTAAGTTAACACTCCTTAATTTACTTCAATTCTATTAAACTTACTCTCATATTTTTTTAAAAAAATATTTTATAATATATTCGATAATAAT
>NQLW01000039.1:4523463-4571110 GCA_002312845.1 Kalanchoe fedtschenkoi | reverse complement strand
CCTGACTTTGCAATGTGGACGGCGGTGAGTTCCATGAGCCAGCTCGACTCAGCCGCAAAGCCATGGACAACTGCGACGACACCTAGAATTTTGACAGGAGGGAGCGGGGTCCATGACTGGGCGAAGAGTCTGAGGCCCCGAGAATTTATGATGAAGTCGGAGGAGTGGGAGACGGAGTGCCGAGCGTAGAATTCAGCCGGCGAGAGCTCCCCATACGGGCTCTGCTCGTTAGCCTCTGCTATTGGGTGCACCATACTGTACACTTTGGAAAGCCCTGACCAGGTGGGTGGGTGTTGAGCTCGAGTCCTGTACTTATAGTAGCTGTCTGTCTGTCTAGGATAAAGTTTTGGGTGGATATAGTCTTACGGTTTGAAAAGATAAAAATATTTTTAAAATCAATAGAAAAGCGCCACATACTATTTTGATTTTTCAACGCATAATAGTATTTTTTAGTTAAAACACAATAAAAATGTTTGAATAAATTTTAAATTCGATTCGAGCTTATTAAGATTAAATGAGCTGGACTCGAACATATACTTCAAATGGTTAATTTTTTAACAAACCAAGCTCGAACAGATAACTACTTCACTCACTCGACTAAGCTCGTCTGCTGCTCTATTAGGTATATGAGTGAATTAATTAAAATTTCATTTTGAATATGAATTACTTGATGAAATTCATTCTCTCTGTCATCTTTTACATGTCAATTAATTGATTTTTTTATTTATATTTATTTGTCACTTAATATTTTTTCAATGCGTATTTAATATCCACAATTATCTTAAAAATCAAATATTAATGATTTTATTATCATAATCAATAAAAAAATAATTCTACACCAATAATAATCCATCAATTCTATCTTTTACACAAAATTTAAAAAATATAAATTAAATCTTTACCTATTAAATTTGTCCAACCGCTAGCATTAAATATCATCTTAATCTACTCAACTTAACCTTAAACGACATGTATTTTAGGATGAGGAAGTATAATTTATGTTAAATTATGGGTGTAACGATTCGGTTCGATTTTTAATAAAAAAATCAAACCAGTTGGTAATCAGTTTGAGAAATTTGAAACCGAATCAAACCACTAGTTTTAGAAAACCAAATCGAATCAAATCACATGGTTTGATTCGGTTTGGTTAATATATTTTTATGAACTTTATTGACTAATTTAACTACTAAATAGGAGAATTTTCATATAAAATCCTAATTTTGTTCGGTTTGGATCGGTTCAGTTTGAAAAATATTAAAAATCGAACCAAACCATTAGTCATCAATTTTTTAAATTTTGAAACCGTGACCGAACTACTAACATTCCAAACCAGATTGGTTCGATTTGATTTAATTCTATTCATCGGTTTATTGATTTTATTAAATTACGGAATATAGTAAACTTGTCCGTTAGAATAAGACTATGATTTAGTTGAGCCATAAAAAAAAAATTAAGCTTACAAACTAGTACCGCTGAGGAGGGGTCCTGGCCAGGCATTGAACCAAATTATGTGGTAGGGCATCCACATCAAAACAAATTTAAACGTAGGTTTGTATCATGACCAGTGGCGGATGCATGGCTTGGTGAGTGGGGTCAGATGACCCCACTCAAAATTTTTTTTTTATCATTATACGTTGTATTTTAGGTCATGAAGTTCAAAAAATGTTATAGTTAACTCTCTTAAAATCAAAATGACCCCTGTTAAATATAAAATATACCTTATATATACGTACAGAGTATCAATAGTTGATAATTGACCCCTCTAAATATTTTTTTTGGATCCGCCCCTGATCATGACACATAAGATTTGTGTTATGTCAATTCAGTTTTGTCATAAATTTTATTTTCATAAACTTTTCTTTCACATTGAAACAAACCTTTCAAACCTCTGCGCATGGATCTGCATGTCATATTATACCTCTTTCAACTTTTTTTATATTATATTAATTACAAATTTCTTAAATTTCTTAAATATATTATTATTGATAATTATTAATTCATATTATATTTTATTGACATTTACATAATAAAAAAATTTATATAATTAAATTTTTTATTAAATAATATATTAAATTTTCATTGCCAAATTTGTGCTACATATAATAGACCAAATCAGGTCGATATTTGCCAAATATATAGTTGCCAACTTTACATCATATACGGTGTTTCTAATTTAAAAACGTCGTATATGGTATATACTTTATATGAAACTTTTAAGTTAGAAATGCCGTATATAGTATTATTTTATACAGCGTTTTTAACTTAAAAGCGTCGTATAAGTTCTATACGGCGATTGAAACTTAAAAACGCCGTATAAATTCAATTCACGAACCACTTCATCTGTGTTGTGTCAGAAAGTCATGAACCAACTTCCACATCAAAACAAAATAATTCGTGACCTGACACAAACTTCGCGACCAAGCTTTGATGCTAGTAGTTATCAACCAACTGTCATGGTTGACAGGTGTTACTAATAAGCAGGTCGTGCCATTATTATCCGCTGAATATTTTTTTTGTATGCATAAAACAATGAATAAGCCAAACGATGAAAATGACTCGGCGATTCCTCCAACTGATTGTACAAGATTCATGCTTGTGAGGAGGATCTATGTTTTTACCGTTGACGCACGATTCGGTAAATTGCAGTGTTAAAACCTACTCACTAAGCGATTTCAGGATTTTTTTTTGGAGAGATAAAATTGTATTAATTAAATTTTTAGTTAAATTTAGGGGAACAAATTTAAAATTTAATGAAAATTATTAATATAACTTTTTTTAACATGAATAGATGTACTGTTTTTACCCTTGGATCCGCAAGTGGGTACACTATCACACATTTCTGCACAATTGACATAGTCTCTCCGTCTTTTATTACATGTTGTTTAAGATTTATTTGAGTAGATTAAAATGAAGTTAATGTTAGCGGTTGAATAAATTTAATTTAATTAATCATTTATTTATTTTTTTTAATTTGGTTTGAAATGAAAAAGTAAATGAGAAGTTCTAAAACTCTCTTCCTTCAAATTTTACATCCAAATTTCTTTACTATAAATTTTCTCTATATCAAACATGAAATTTGATAAAAAAAATAAATTAAAAATTTCATTTCTCTCAATTTCCATAAATCAAACAAAATCTTAGTGTCCGAATTTGATAAATCAAAATCTACATGATTGACAGTTTTTACGTTAACAGAAAAAGGATTACATTGTCACGAAAGAAAATATCTCTAATACAAAAGAAAATATTAAAATAATCTCATATTTCTGTCATAAATATTGATATGATGATAGTATATGTAATTACAAAACAAATTAATATATAAAATAACAATAAAGAATAAATAAGTCTACCTAAAACTGTTTAATATTTATCAGAATTATTTTAAATACATAACGTGATTTATATTTGAAAAGAAGCGAATAATTTTTGCATGTAGAAAATTTGTGTGTAAACAATTAGACTAGACCAGTGTTCTAAAAATTATCGTTCTAGATCGATTATTAGTCAATTAATCGTTAGACGGTGTTGATAACCGTCTAACCGATTAATTATGCAAGACTTATTTAGATTGAAAATTATAATTTTTAAACATATAGGTTTATAATTAATATATATAATTTCGATTAACTGACGATTAATCTCTATTTAATTGATTAGTCACTAAATAGTGTGCTCACAATCTAACAAGGTCTGGCGCTTTTGAAAACATTGCACTAGACTGCTCTTCCCCTTCATTAATGACACGAGCTTGAACATAGAAATACTCACTCCTGCCATAAAACCTGCAAAAGATAAAAGCTTCTCACTCGTGTCCACACCAGGGCCTGAATCAAAATGTTGAACGACTGGGATTATTCGGTGCAGGAAGATAGATGAGATGAGACGAGTAAGACTACGTCGTCCCATCCCAATCATATGGCACATACTGTTTGAACGAACAGCTGGCGCAGCCCAAATTGGCAAGATGATCCATCAGTGTAGACTACGAACCACGTTCGTAAGTGAATGCCTGAACTACGTATTGAAGAAGGCATGGCGGGATCTGCTCCTAGTATTTTTCACCCGTTCACTATCCAACAATTCATGTGCTGCTTCATTGATGGCCTGCACCTACTTGAAATGAGTTTCATAATGCTTGTGTGTGATAAATGATGGGCATTCCATGCTTTGTTTAGTGGGGTCACATGATCCAATTGAAATTTTTTATATATATTTATATGTTATTTTAGATTATGAAATTCAAAAATGATTATAAAAAATTCTCTGAAAATCAAAATGATCCATGTAAAATTAAACAATAAAGATACTCATTTTACTTTAGTATTTTATAATTGACCTCTCTCAATACTATTTCTGGATCCGCCCATGTGTACAAGGAACTTTAATACGAGAATGACAAGTTTTTAGGCAGCTCATGTTCGGACCACATTCAGTTATGATGCACTCCTCATCCTCTTATACATGTTATTTAAAGTTAATTTAAATAAAATAAGATGAAATTAATGCTAGCGGTTGAACAAATTTAATAAGTAGGTAGTTACTATTTTGTAACAAAATTCGAGCAAAATGTGAAATTGATACATTATTACTGGTGAGGAATGTGTTTTTTTATTGATAATGATGAAGAAGTGATTAATGTTTGACATTTTGAGTTAATTGTTGATATTAAATACGCATTGAAAATTATTAAGTAACAAATAAAAATTGAAAAAAAATACGGTTAAATGACATGTAAAAGAGGACAGAAAAATTATTATATAATAGATGAAAAGTTCAAACATCACGTGTAATTCGTTAAAACAACCATGAGCTGAACATGATCTAATTAGAAATTTCTCATACGAGAACTATAATGAAGGTATGGGTCTGAGTTGTATTATTTAGGAGATGGCAATTGTATTTTATGGGACTGGGAGTGCTCAATTGTGAGCAGGAAGATTTTTTTTTTTGTAACAAATTTAAAATAACTTTTCGAATCAGGTTGTTTCAATGGAATGAATTGGGAACCTTATTTATCTCTCTTCCAATTTCTCCATCTTCTCTAGCGAGACACGTCGACTCTTAGGCGTCACTGGAGGCGTAACTTCATATGATATCAGAGCAGATTAGCTTTTTTGACTAAATATTCTTAAGTTTTTGATCTGCTTCTGTGATAAATTTTGGTAATGGCTAGAAACGGAATGAGAGGAGATGCTCCGATAGCAGATGATCCCTATCTAGTTAACCATAATGAAGTCACAAAAAGTTGTATCGTCAATGAAGTGCTTGTAAATCAATACAATTACATGAAATGGAAGAGAGGGAAGTCAAAATTGGGCTTCATACAGGGAGACTATCCTCGACCAACTAATCTAGTTTTGTTGTTGTTTTTTTGCAAAAGGGGTGCTTGCATTAAAAAAAGGAGAGAATGTACATGGAAGAGTTTAAGGAATACAAGGGATTAGAGAGAACAAATTACATCATCTGTGAACAACTAGTCTATGAGGTGACTCAAATTAATGTTAGCTGCCCAAGATAAGTTGAACGCAGTAGGCTTGATGGAATTGATGCAGTTCAACTTCACGTGACTGTCCATTTTCACCAAATGCAGAATACTTTGATGATTGAATGTCTTTCCCTTGAAAATCACATCATTTCTAGCTTTCCAGATGTTATAAGCACCTGCTGCTACAAATAAGAAACTGACTATTTGTAATTTTTTGAGGGAAATCTGAAGGTACAGGCCCATTGGATAAGATCCGCCCAAGACTGGAGAGTAACCTGCTGAGGAAAGGAGCACATGGTAAGGTTGTCAGGGAAGATACCAGCAGTTCTTGCACAAGAGAAAATTAGATGATCTGCTGTTTCTTGCTGGGTACCACAGATCTAGTTTTGTTGTTGAAATGGAAGAGGTGCAATGATATATTCATGTCACGATTAATTTGTTAGGTTTCAAAGGGAATATCCAGAATAATTTTACATGCTAAAGATGCAGCCTCAATACGGAAAACTTTACATGAACATTTTCGTGGCTCCAATGAGATTACCAATTTTGTGCAAGGAGACCTAAATATTGTGACACATTATCAGAAGTTAGTAGATCTTTGGGAAGAGTTAGATGTCATGGAGGTGATGCGAGCTGGACTCATGGTGCGGGTTGTGCCTGTTACAATTATATTGTGGCCAAACAGAATAAAAGGAAAATCATACAGTTCTTGATGGGGCTCAATGATTCATTCTTTCCTCTCTGAACTCACATTCTTGCTACAAGTCCAATGCCAAATTTGAATGTGATATATGTTATAACTGTTCAAGATGAAATACAGAAAAAATGAGTAATCTTTCTTATGTTGAAGCTTTCTCCATGTATGCTCAGAATCAAGAAGTTCATTTTAACATTGCTCAAAGCAAAACTAGACAACATGCAAAATCTGGTACTAATGATAATGCATGAAGCAAAAATAAAAGGAAACTGTTTTGTTCTTATGGTTAGATGCAAGGCCATGTTAAAGAAATATGTTATAAGCTGAATGGGTACCCATGGACTCAAATTCTATTAAGGAAATGACAAGCCAAGACAAATACGTAGAGGAGATAACACTAATAACCAAAGGTTTGTTGCTGAAAATGTCAATTGGAAATAACATGATCTCTAATCAAGCACCTGAAGGAAGTACTATTCCCTGTGCTTTTTTGGATTATTCTTTTGGCCAAAAAGGCTAAACGTTGCTTTGTCTTTAATTTAAGAGAATACTTGTTAGTAAAATCATGTGACATTTAGAGACGATTATATTTGGCCATTGGACTAGCCAGGCATATTGGCTGATGATACTGTCACTCCAGTGTAGCAACTTCCACTGAAAAGATCTTAGCAACCAACGCCATGCACCAACTTAGCATGAAGATTATATTTGTGTCACAACCTCTAAGACTACGTCCTATCCTCTCTCCAATTTTCTTACTTATCACAAGTGCTCTAAAATACACAAAAGTTTTGTTTTAAAACTTTTCAGCTTGACTGAACCTACTACTTATGTTCAAGCATCCAAAGACCTGAAGTGCTGTGATGCTATGAAGACTGATATTAAAGCTTTATAACATAATAATACCCAGATCATTACTCATATACCTCCTGACAAAAAAACCAATGGGTTGCAAGTCATCAAATAATTCAAAGTTATATAAAATAATTTGTGTGAAAAATATAGTCACATTAAAGCAGTTTAAAATCTTTTATCTGGAATGATTGAGGCTGGATCTTCAAGATGGCACCTGGAGGTCGTCAGTTGGGAGTTAGTTACTGAATCAATCCAGGATTTGATCTTGTTAGGGATGAACAATAATAACCAATTCACGAATACAACAATTTTTTTATAAGTTCGTCCAAAATTGACTACTTCATGTTTTCTGTCGCTATAGATTATATTGTGATGGTCTGTTAATGACTTCAAGAGATAGAGTATCAACCCTATGAAGCTATCTCACTAGCTCAAATGTTTTCTCAGCCTCACAATTATACTTCTGCTCTGATTTCTTTCCTACCTACTTCATACGTCTAGCTAACCTATTTATAGTAGGATACAAAATAAACCCTAATAGGCTTAGAAAACATAAAATGAAAAAGGGCCCAAAAAATCCAATTTAGGCTCCACAACACAACAATCTCCCACTTGGAGACTAAATGATCATCAACCAGCACACAACACCTCCATGCAGCTACCTGACTTCTCTACATGTTTGGAGAAGTCCGGCTGATGCTACACACAACTTCAATTTCTGCACCGCCACATACTTTATCTATGTATATGCCAGATTCTTACTTTCAAGAATCTTTCCCGGTTTCAACTCCTCATTCTCCAATGTCGATCTATTGAAGTGGAATCTCATATCTATATGCTTCATCCTAGCATGATAAACTAAATTCTTCGCCAAGTGAATGACACTTTGACTGTCGCAGTAAAGCACCGACTCCTTCTGCTTATGATTTAGCTCTTTCATAAAAAACTGCAACCACATCATCTCTTAGCATGCTTCGGTAACCGCATGTACTCCGCTTCTTTAGTCGAGAGAGCAACTATCTACTGCAACTTCGAGACCCAGCATATACATGTGCCACCCAATGTATAGACATACCATGTAGTACTCTTTCGTCCATTTACACCACCGGCCATATAAGCATCCACATAACCTTCTAACCTTAAATCATTCTTTTTAAAATATAAAGCCATGTCGATCATACCACACAAATAACGTAATATCCACTTCACCACCTCCCAATGTTGTTTGCCTATATTACTCTTGCACCTGCTAGTAGCTCTTATCGCTTGGGCAATATCTGAATGCATGCACACTATCACATACATAAGGTTGCCTATTGTTTACGCGTAGGGCATCCTAGCCATGTGATCTTGCTCCTATTCCATTTTTGGAGACTGTTCCTTCGATAGTTTAAAGTGGCTAGCTAACGGATTTCTTCACATACTCTACTTGTGATAGTCTCAATTTCCTATTGTTTCTAGAATTCTCATTCCAAGAATCTGGTTTGCAGCTCCCAGATCTTTCATCGCGAACTCTTTCGATAACTCCCCCATAAGCTCTTTTGATCTCGCGTCTACACCTTCCTACTATCAACGTGTTATCAGCATTTAACAATAAAATTATATAGGAGTTACCGAAGAATTTCACTTAGAATCAATTATTAGCCTGACATCGTTGGAATCCATTACTACCCATAAACCTATCAAACTTCTTGCGCCATTGTCGTGACGCTTGCTTAAGCCTGTACAAACTCTTCAGAAGTTTACAAACCATACTCCTCTTTCCTTGTACCTCGGATCCCTGTGGTTGTAGCATATAAATTTCTTCTTCCAAATCTTCTTGGAGAAAAGCTATGTTCACATCTAACTGCTCTAAGGACAAGTCTTCATTCACCATGATTTCGAATACCAACCGAATGATATTTAAATTTACTACAAGAGAGAAGATGTCAGTTTAATTGATCATTCTTTTTGCTGAAACTCTTTCACTACTAGCCTTGCCTTGTGTTGTACGCTGCTATGAGCTTCCTCCTTGAGCCGGTACTCCCACGTATTGTGCAAAGCCTTCTTCCCCTTAGGCAATTCCAAGAGTTCCCATGTTGCATTGGTCATCAACGAGTCCATCTCTTTCTTCTTGGCTAACTCCCACTTGACCAAATCCACGGTCTCTACAATCTCTTCAAAACATTCAGGCTCACCCTTAACTGTCAATAATATAAAATTAAGCACTTGAGAACACCAGGCCGAAGGTCGAATCGTTTTGTTGATCTCCAAACCTCAATTGTAGGTGTACTCTGTTCTTCAATGGTACCATCAGCCACATCATCTTCATTTGTCACTTCATCACTAACGACCTACTGTAGATCACGTAATGGAATCTCACTCCCACCGACCCCAAATTTTGTCCCTTCTGAGTTAGCATTCACTTTATCCTTGTACAAAATATTCTTTTTGAAGAACATGTCCTAACTTCTAATAATCTTCCAATTTTGATCATCCCAAAAGCATAACCAAAATCGGTGTCACCGTATCTAATGAACCAGCACTTCGTGGACTTTGCATCCAGCTTACTTCTAGCAACCAAATCGATATGCACATATGAAACGCAACCAAACATCTTTAAGAAAGAAAGGTCTAGTTCTTTACCGCTCCATACTTCTTCAAGAATCTTGTATTCCAGCAGTGTCGACGGACCTTGATTGATTAAGAATGCGGCTGTACTCACAGCCTCCGCCCAGAACATCATCGACAGCCCGACATGTAACCTCATACTACAAGCTTACTCGTTCAGGGTTCAATTCATTCTCTCAGTCACACCATTTTACTGCGGCTTTCCCGATATCATCTTTAACATCTTGATCCTGACATATTCACAATATCACTTGATTTTTGTATCAATGTATTCTGCCCCATTATCCGACTGCAAGCTCTTCACCTGTAATCCTGTCTCATTCTCCACCATCACTCTCCACTCTTCAAAGCGTCGAAAACTTTGGATTTGTGATTTAGATAGTATACCCGTACTTTTTGACTTGAGTCGTCAATAAATGTTACGTACTAGATGGAGCCTCTTATGGATTTCACGGCCGTCAGACCCCAAACATCCGTATGAACCAACTCTAATGTCGTCAACTTGGCTCGCGTCCCACCTTTGAGAAACTTACTCTCTTCTGCCACCCCAAAATACAACCTTTGAAAAGGTTGTGCCCTATAGCTTTCAATCCTGGTAACTTTCCTTTTTAATGCATGATCTGCATCCCTTTCTCGCTCATATGGCCGAGCTGATAATGCCATTAATCCGAGCTAGCATCCCCGATGGTGTCTCTCACTGGAAATTATTTAGAGAGATCCAGTCTTGAGACCTTGAGCGATGACCATAGCTCCTTTTGTGACCTTCCAACTACCGTCATGGAAGACTTTTTTTTTAAAAAAACTAACCCACCCAACCACCAATGGGATATAAACCAGAGACCACAAGGATGACAAACTATCACCTGACCACTTAGCCACCACCACTGGTGGCCTGCCATGAAAAACTACCCTGTTCCCGTTATCATCCAATTGCCTAACCAAAATTACATTCCTCATCAATTTCGGTACATGCCTAACGTTCTTCAACTTCCACACTGTTCTGTTTGGCGTCTTCAATGTTACGTCGCTACCAACGATAACCAAGGGTTCTCTATTAGCTAGATAAACCATACCACGATTTTCTAGAACATAATTCTCCATGATGTCACGATGTGCCATTATGTGGAACTAAGCTCCCGAGTCTATAAATCACGAGTCAAGTGAACTGTTAACAGATAATGTTAGAGCATGGGCATTATCATCCATAGCTACATTTGCTATTTCTTTCTCATTGTCTTTCTTCTTTGGGGCTGTGCAATTTCGTTTATAGTGACCTGGCTTGCCACAATGCCAACAACCCCTGGGTTTCCCACTCCAGGACTCACTTCTCCTATCTTTCTCGTGATAACCCCTCTAAGAACTCCTCCCTTGCTCGACGTTAAGAGCCAAAGTATTGGACCCTCCCTAATCCTTCCTACGAACTTTCTCCGCTAGGACCGTATCTCGAACGTCTTTAAAGATCAGCTTCGTACTCCCAATGGAATTGGTGACGGCGGCTCTCAGAGCGGATAATCATTGCCATCTAGCAATCGGTATCTTCACAAAAGATATGAGGGGTGTCCATCATTGGTGTCGGAGATAGTCCTTTTTGTTCCTTTTGTGTCTTTCAAGGGCTTTTGCCCGGTGTTTGATCAGCCGGAGGGCGGATCTTTGTTTCCCTTCCCGCGCCTATAAACCGTTGTGTTATTTTGTTTTCCTTTTCCATAAAATTTTCTTTTTTAAAAATATTATGTGTGTAGATGAGAAGGTCAATGGGAAGGGTTTACCGATTATGATGGACACAAGAGCCACTCATAACTTCATCCAATCAAGTGAAGCAGTGAGACTTGGGCTCAAAATCGAGAAAGGCAGTGGTTGGTTGAACACGGTGAACATAAAAGCAAGGCCCTCAAAGGAGGTAGCAAACATGGTGAAACTACAACCTGGATCTTGGTGAGGTACTATAAACTTTTTTACTGCCCATATGGATGATTTTAAATGTGTGTTAAGCGTGGAATTTCTCCATCAATTTGATGTACCTGTTTGATCACAACGCAAACAAAAAAGAACCAATTGCATTCCAGTGTCTCTCGACGATGCAAGTGGAATATGGATTGAAGGAGGGACAATACACATGGTTGTTTGCGTTGATGAGTGATGAAAAGCCTAACAAAAATGATGATGAGCCACCATTTGAGGTCGAAAAGACTCTCGAAGAGTACAAGGACATGATGCCCGCCAAGTTAGCTAAGAAGCTACCCCTAAAGAGAGGAGTCGATCATAAAATTGAGGTGGAACAAGGAGCACAACCACCATCCAAGACGCCTTACTAGATGTTCCCGCCAGAGTTTGAGGAACTAAAGAAACAAGTTAAGGAGTTGACGAATGTGTGATTTATCTCATCCTCCAATACCCCATATGAAGCACCGGTTTTTAACGAAAGCACGTTCAGCCTTTGCTGACTACCGGGCACTTAACAAGGCAACCATCAAAAATAAGTATCCAATTCCTTTGAGTTTTGACTTATTTGATAAACTTCGCCATGCAAAGTACTTCTCAACATTGGATCTTCGATAGGGATACTGTCAAGTGAAGATAGTCAAGGGCAACATATCAAAGACCGCTTGTGTAACACGCTATGATGATTTTGAACTTGTAGATGTTTTTCAGGTTGACAATGAAGTGTGACCAATCTTTTCAATGCTTAAAGAAGGCATCATGGAGGAACCGGTATTGGCGCTATTAGATTGTACCAAGTCTTACAAAGTTCATATGGATGCCTCCGACTTTTCCATCGGGGCATCTTGTCAAAGAGGCCCACCTAATTACCTATGAGAGTTGAAAGCTCAACGAGATCGAAAGTCCCAACAGTGTTCAAGAAAAGGAGATAACGAACATTGTCCACTATTGCTTACGAGTTTGAAGGCACTACTAGCTTGGGTTAAAGTTCATGGTGAATACCAATAATGTAGCGACGAGCTACTTCAAAACTCAGAAGAAGCTCAGCCCTAAGCAAGCAAGGTGGTAACATTTTTTAGTGGAGTTAGATGTGGTGTTTGAGTACAAACCGGACAAAGTCAATGTGGTGGCCGATGCCTTAAACTGGAATACAGAACTTCTAACCATATTTCACGTCCAAAGGAGTCTTTTAAGGATGATCCGAGAGGGACTTAGTCGAGAACCTGCAGCGATGATGTTGGTCAACATGGCCAATAAAAGAAAGACGAAGCGTTCTTGGTTGGAGAATGACCTTCTTTACACAAAGAGTTACCGAATCTATGTGCCTAAGTGAGAGAGAGAAAGGTGCGATTTCATTAAAGAATGTCATACACAAAGTAGGAAGAGCACCCGAGGCAAAGGCGAATAAGGGTCTTTTTGGAGGCTCAATTTATTGGCCGAAAATGCGGGATAAAATTAAGCTCTATGTCAAGACTTATCTACTGTTCCAGACAAATAGAGAACCATATACATGATGGACTATTGGAGCCACTGCTCATACCAAACCAACCATGATAGAGCCTAAACATGATATCTTTAGTGTCCTGCCAAAATCTGAGGATTATGGAAACATCTTGGTTTTGGTAGACATGTTATCAAAATATGTGATATTTATGTCGGCACCTCGAGATTGCAGCGCAAAATAGGCCGCCTGATTTTTTTAAGAACGTGGTAAAACTTTGGAGCTTTCCTCAGATGATAGTCAGTGACCGAGACTCTCGCTTCATAAGAAAATTTTGAACGGAACTCTTTAAACTCATGGGGTCTAAGCTATATTTCTTCATGATTTTTCATCTTCAGACCGATGGACAAAACAATAGAGTCAACGCATTGTTGGAGCTTTACTTGAAGCATTTTGTGAGTGAAAACCAGCGAGAGTAGGCTAAGCTCATGGATGTGGAACAATTCTCCTATAACTTACAGATGAATGAGTCCACTAACAAGAACATATTCGAGCTATCCATGAGATAATAACCTCTCACACATTAAACATTAGGGTCCAAGTATGATGGGAGGAGTCCTCTTACGTTCAAGGAAGCAAAATCTTGGCATAAGCAAATAGCCTGATCATACTTAGAGAAAGTGATAAAAAATGACGTAGACTGACAAAAAGAGAAGGCATGTGGAGTTCTGCGTGGGAGACTTGATCGTCCTCAAGCTTAACCAAGACTACTAGAAGAGGCATGGTAAACTCGGTAAAAGTATCATGTGGAAGTATGAATGACCTTATCCAATCTACAAATGGTTTAAAAGGTGTTCAACCAGATCGAATTGTATCTATATTAAAGAAGATACATCTCATCTTCCACGTGAGAAGTTTGAAGCCTTACCATGGAGATGTGGAGGACCTGATAAGAAGAGAATCATCGAGACCACCACCATCCATTCTTACTCGAAGAAGTGGACCACATAGAGTCAAAGCAGGTAGTGAGGAAGCCCATCGTTCCACAACGCACCGAATATTTAGTCTTTTCGAAGAGACCACCAGCAAGGGAGGCGAGTTGGGAACACCGCTGAGTTCATGTGAAAAATCAAGGACAAGGTACAAGACTTCGATGGGACATCAATGAGGACATTGATGGAGTATGCGGAGGAGGATGTCACGGACCGACCCATTTGACCTTTGTGGTTCGAGCCATGACTTTCTAAAAGAGGATCTTAAAAGATGAGAGCTTGTCCTAGGAGATGAGAGCTCAAACCCAACTTCTGGAAGAATATTGAATTTTGTGGATAAGGATGAAGACATAAAAATATCTAGATATTTTTTAGGAACATCTAGATAACAAATTCTAGCCGTAAGATCGAATCAATATCTACTGTCCATTGAGGGATGTGGAGTATTCTCCAAGTATTTTCTTTGAGTTCTCTTTAATTTGTAGTAAAATTTTGGGGGAAAATCTTGTCTAGCTATGAATTAGGATTAAATTCTAACTAAGCGCCGCAGGAATTAGTGTTCCAACATTAAACCTGTGACACTTTGCAGAAACGATTCTAATTGAGAGAATGTAAAATAAATAGGCTGCTAATTCAAAACTGCTTTTAATACTTTTCATAAAACTAAAATAAAACATAACAAAATAAGATAATGAGCAGTTAAACAGTGTTCTGTTTTAAAAAAATTGAGAAAAAAGAAAACAAGATAATTTTTTTTTCATAAATTTCACCTCACCTTTCATTATTTAATTAGAGATTAAAAAAAGTGGGAAGAAAACGCGGTTTAATTTAATAAATTACTCATAATAAAAATAAGCTTCCGCTGATTTTCTCTGAATTAATTTTTTTTTAAAATTTTCATATCTCATTTTTTCTTTTTCTCACACAGCTGTAATTGTAAAGGTAGAATTTCCGGTACGTGTCTGCAACGTAGTGAAAACTGCTGTTTTGTTCGGTATTGAGACAGTGAGAATGAAGTCAGTCCAAGGTGAGTTGTGAATATAATATAATATAATATAATATAATATAATACATGTAAAAGGCAAGCTAAGTCAAAGTAGGAGGCTTCTGATAATAAAATGTTAGAAGGCAGTAAACACATACGTAAGGCCCATCGGTGTGACATACTACATAATTGCACTGCTATTGTCAGCCTGGTACACAGGCTGGTCTGAAAACACAATGAATCCGACAAAAAGAGAGTAAAAGGTTAGACTGTGCGCCACACTTGTCTGAACTGACTCACACATTTGCTGTCAACTGGAATGATCAATCTTCTTCTACTGCTCTATAAAATACAAACAATATTACAAAATTCACGCTGCATTTTACTTATCCATGACAGAAGGGATCATCAATTTATGTGCACACACTGACATCATTGATGAAGACAGAGAGGCAGGAGTCAGACACTTACTCGTTCCAGATTCAACAACAACAACCGGGCAAAGGGCATACATACAGTAGAGATGATAGTGGACACAACCATCGAAACGGCGTAAGATATTGGTCCCAGCTCCCCCCCACCCTCACGTGACCCTCCTCCTCCTTAATTTCCAATGTCAGAGAGAGAGAGAGACAGACTCTATGTTTGTGGGGATCAACCCTTAAACTATACGACTCCATTTGTTTCAGTTAGTTTATTGATCCCGATTCAAGTTTGCTGACAGATTGGCAAAATAGACAAAGGCCTTGATGGATGAACAGGTTGACCCGACAATCCCATGAATGCCGCATCTCATCCATATGTGTCATTTAAGCAAGCCGGGGACGCCAGTGGGCGAGATCCGTGTTTTCCTTCTTCGGACACTACGTCAAAGGCCCCTTAATAAACCCAACTGACCCTTTGGGACGCCCCCGTGGCCGGGTGGCTTTACTCGTAAGTTTTTGCTGGTAATAAATATATCTTTAGATTGGTGAAATGCTGAGATGATGCATGCACGAATCTCAAGCAGAGCAGGCCTCAAGACATACGCCTACGAGGAAGGATCTCATGGATGTTATTGTCTCTTTTTCTTTTACTTTTTTGGGCGTTGATTTTTCAGTTGCATGATAACCAAAGAATAATATTAGGAACAGAGATGCGAAAGTTGCTTGAATTTCTTAACTCTCTTTAGTCATCCACATTGCATGATAACCAAAGAATAATATTAGGAACAGAGATGCGAAAGTTGCTTGAATTTCTTAACTCTCTTTAGTCATCCACAGACTCACTAAAGAGAGAGGTCATGATGATGAGTCAGTCCCTAGAGGATTCGTCGCTAGCTGAGTCCTCAGCACCTCCAGTCCTTCACCATTGCTGAACATGTGTGTTAATTTTGTATGCAAGTCTCCATATGAGCTGAGAATCGAAAAGCCTAAAGGTGGGCTGGCGTCGTTGCAGTGACCTGTCTGTAACTTGAGCTCGGTCATTGAGTGATCCTTGAGCCAAGGGGATCCATCATCTGAAGAGTTCTCCATCTGTCCATTTTGGTTACTCCCAAACCTCGAAGCATCAGATACGACATTGGCAACCTTTTCTTGATTTCCTTCTGAGGAACTGTTGCCAATTGTGTCGTCTGAGGAGCTTTGAGATATCTGCTCCTCCGTGAGAATTGGTTGTCCGAAGAGAACAAACATAGGTGCTTTTACGACATTACTGATTTTCTCAGGAACATTCCTTCCCATTGTCAGCGAGCAACATCTACCATCATTTTCCTGACATTTATTACTTGGGAAGTCACTGCTAGACATTCTAGAATCTGGACCAGGAGCCTTACTGAGCTGCTGAAACTTAACTGGAAACAAACCCGACTGCAGTTTGTTGAAGTGGAGATCTGATGAAGATAATCCGAACTGACCATGCCTGGCTCCCTGTATACCTGCAGGAAAGGGACTGTTTGTTCCAAGAAGATTCTTAGCAAGGGGTGGAAGAGGAAAATGGCCGACTGAGGGAAACTCTGAGTGTTGCAGAACTGGAAACTGCCCGAGTAAGGGGAAATCTGGATGCTGAGGAAGCCTCACTTTCTTTCTTGGTGGAGAGAATGGGGTCAGATGAACAGAGGGCATGTTCGACACGACTTCCACCAGCCACGGGCTAACTCGCTTCACATTCTGCAACAAATCGGGCTCGTCCCACGCAACCTGGATCAGCATTTTCAGAAGAGTTCATAAAAATCAAACAACAAGTCGAAAATAACTGACAAACTCCCTGACTAGTAGTCTCATATAATTTTACATTCTAATCAAATAACAGATTCCAAAGGCCATACCAGCTCTGTGCTTCAGAAAATTAATACCTAAGATTAAACGAAACACACGGCCAAATACAAACCTGAAGAAGGCGCCATGGAGAATTAGGCCAGCGAACTGGGTCAGCGACCTGAGCGGCGGAAATGGTTCCCATGAACCAGCTAATCCTGGATGAATCCTCAGTCTCAAAAGGCATCTTAAACCTCATTCCACAACACCACTGAACCCTCATAGCCTCACTCACAACAGAGGCCCTCACACAAAACTCCGGAGTACCGGCTCTCGGATAGTACACAATCTGAAATGGCTTCCCTGAGGCGGCCAGACTCACAGCCTCGAGAACAGATTCAGCCTTCACCCTCCCTCGCATCCTCCCATCTCCAACCTGCATCCTCTTCCTATCATCACCACCGCCATAAGTTGACTCAAAGTTGCCACCAGCAGGATTCCAGCAAACCTGCGGGTCGCACCCTCCGATCCCACGCGTTGCACGCCTCACTCCAACACAAAGCTCGCCATTTTCATCCCTCAAGAATACAATGGAGTCCCCGGCCACAAGCTTCTTGTGGTTCACGAAGTTGCTCCAGCCAGTGGTCAGCAGATGTCTTCTGGGTGTTCCTCTATATATGTGGCGGAACTTCCAGGTCTGGCCGTGAACATCCTTAGCGAGTATTGTCTGAACTGGTGGATCCGCAGTGTAGTCCAACCTGGGAAATATAGTCTCAGCGCAGTACCTGGGAACGGAAAAGCCTCCTCCATTGTTAGCATCAGACTGGGTCAATGTTTTGGCGAAAGAGGCCGGCGGGTCTTGGTCGTCGACAGCTCCACTGAAAGCGGCATCGTCAGCAGCCAAATCAAACACATTGGTGGGAAGCAGCCTGATCTTGGCGAAAACCTCATCGGAGTCGGGATCTGCCATGTATTTGACGGCGGAGACGCGGCATAGGAACATGGAAGGAAGTTTTGCGAAGGCCCTGAAGTCGACATCAGAGCTGGCGTGCTCGGAGTGTCCCTGAGGAAAGTAGAAGACGTTGGTGCCGACTGGTGGCATTTGGACCATGCCTCCCGCGCAGGCGTGCCATAACTGTGGATCCAAACACTTATCCATCGGAAACCTAATAACCGTCAACAAGCTAAGAGTCTCTGCGAACGAAACAAACAACACCCAGCAACAACAAGTGGGAAGCAGACAGGACACACACAGGAGGGTGACTAAAATCACCTACCTAATCTTCTTCCTTCAAGTATGCTTCTTGCTCATGCAGCTGCTGTTGCAGAGCTGTGAGATGGAGACGGAGATGGGAATGAGAGGGAGATGAAACGAAAATGGGGTTGTTATCATTTGTGTACGCAATTTATATACATGCATTTACATTGGAGTAAGAAAGAGACTGACAAGAGTTTCGCTTGCCGACCGGAAGCACTGCCAGCCAGTCTCTGTGTTTTTTATTTTATTTTTTAATAAATGTTTGTGTCTCATTAATTTGTCAATCCCTAATCCCAATCTAACCTAAACTTAACTAGTTTTATCTTGCTCACTAGAAGTCATCAGTACTTCTAATTACACTAATATTTTCTCATTTTTAAATTGTGAAATCGTTTTGAAAATCATAAAACTCGTTTCACAAAATGCAATTTATACATTATAATAGAGCCCTTTTCGACCATCAGAAATATCAAATGATACATTAAATTAAGGTTTTATTTCTCAAGTGATTTAAGTCATCTCTGAACCGTTTTACAATTGTTTATGTGAATTTCATGTTTATTTAGAGGGAAAGGCTAAAAGAAAGATTTGGAATGAAAATGAAGCATTTTGAAGTCATAACATGCCGAAAATGAAAGATTGAGAAGATTTTAGTGAGTAGAATTCTATTTGGACTGAGTACAAGGCTAAAGGCACGTCCCAATTGAACCTGAACCATACACGGATGAGTAGATTTCATGAGTAAAATTCTACTTGGTCGATTATCTTAATACTAAAAGATTCTACTCGTCGAGTGCATAATTTCTTCATTAGTTTACTCATCTAAGTAAGACATTTTTAATGCTCTTACTTGGCCGGGTATGAGATTTCTTCATGATTTTACTTGGTCGAGTAGATTTACTCAGTTGAGTTAGGTTTTTTTGCCTAGCATGCTCAACCAAGTATACGTTACAAGAGGAATTCAATAGAGGATTATTGGAGACAATAATTCTCCATCCTTCAATGGCTTCTGGATTCCTTCTTTCTCCACTCACTCTCCGTAGTATAAAAAGAAGGTCTTCACTATCCTTTAGAGAGCATCATGTGATCACCAAATAATCTGCAAAGCATCTCAAGGCCACATTCTGTCTATATTTCTACACTCTTATATTTACTTTTGATTGTAGTTTTTAGTAGAACTCTTAATGGTTCCACTATAGCCATAGGTGAATAGTAGTCTTTAGTTCCATGGATCTTGGAGCATCACTTTTCTACACTCATCATGTTTAATTTATAAGTCATTTTCTTACTACGGTCTGCCAAATAGTTTTTTTACTTTACATGTTTGCCTGTTAGACATAAGATTTATATGATAGAAGGCTTTAGGCTTTGCCACCCTCCATGTTACACTCAGTCAATGAAAGTGAGAATCAAAATTGATTGAGTGTATGTACCGATATTTTTTTCCGGCCGATTTTTTATCAAGTTTTGAGAATACGGCGACCACAATGTAAGTTGGCCGCAAACTGATCGAAAAAAATTAACATTTTACGACTAATTATCGTTGAAATTTCGGCCAATCTATAAATATAGCATGTTGTCTAGCAAGTTGTTGCCCGCAAACTGGCCACAATGGTGTAGCAATTATAGATCATATTTCGTAATTTTTCTGGCAGTTTCCAACAAAATTCCAATAATTTAAATTTTTTTTATAGAAATGCTACCGTAACTTCATTGCAAACTGGTTTAAAATATTTCGGTTAGTTTCCGGCCAAGTGCAACGCTTACTGAACTTTTGTCTATAAATTTAAAATTTGTTGAATCCATAGTAGTTTCTTGTTGGGTTGGAAATCCAATTGTGAATGTTAAGTGTATTAACTTTAAGTTGAAGCTAAGATTTTATAAATAAAACTGAGTTCATAGTCTTAAGCGCATCTTGTTACGAAAAACTCCATTATTTGAATGGTGGTTAGTGGTGTCAGACACATCATTTAATCCCGGTCAATATTAATGATTCCGAGGACCTTATAATTCCGCTAAACCTAAACCATGGTTAACTTTTGAACACTAATTACAAATCTCAGTTTACTTCATTCAGCAAACCACGGTCAAGGCATTGACTTTCTCAAAAGCTCTTTCAGTTTAATACTAGTATGTTGTACGAACAGTAGTCTCTAATTTTTTTATATATTTTTAGAAGTAATTTACTCGTTGTTTTTATAATATAAATTATCTGAATGCATGTTATGGCTGGCATTTGATGTTAATGTGTTTGTATGGATATTTATTTTGTAAATTTTGAGCATCGATATTTTGAATTATTTAAATATAAAATTTAATTTCGATAAAATTAAATATTAAATACAAAAAGGCTGACAGAGTAATCCAGTGGTGCCTATAATTATTATAATGATTAATTATGAATCAGAAAAAATCCCACTACTATGATTTCCAAAAATTGCGCGATTAAAAAAAATTGGATTGATTTTCTAAAATAAAATTTATCATTACACTCATAAACTAATAATATCACAAGACTTAAATTCGTGTGTGAAAATTACGTCGTTTAGTTATTAAAGTAAATAATATCATTTTGCTCAAATAAACAAAATAACGTCTTTTCATACTTAACCATTCATAATCCTCAATAAATTTAATAAGATCTATGTTATTTAAAAAGTCAAACAAATTGATCTTAAGCATCATTCGAAATCAATCTAATTTTTTTTCATTGCACTCTTTTTGGAAATCGTGATAGTTCGGATCGCAATAGAGTAAGTGGTGATAGTTCATAAGTCATTTTTGGGTTTGTTTTTTTTCTTTTTATAACCAACAGATTTGTTGCGTCATGAGATTTGTGTTCCTATCCCTTGTTCCTGTTACTGGCTATAGCTGCTAATCTAATCTGATAATTGTAAGTTGTAATATCGCAATATTTTTTTAAAACGACGTTTAATTTTGTGCATGTAAACTATTAAGAAGTAGAATGTATATTCAGATATTTAAATGAATGCAGTCATCAAATAATATTTATTACATATTATTTTAATTTTTCAAATCATCATGTGATCCACATAAGTCACACCAAATACAATTTAATTTCTTTTGTATATGGATGAATAATAAGACATGAAATGGAAGTTCGGTTGAGAACCGCAAATCATGTGAAAACTGAGAATTTAAGGCAAAATTAATGTTTTGTGTGTTGTGGACGCATTTTGTGTCTTGTGTGTTGACACCATTTTTCTCTTAAATTCTAAATTCTCACATGATTTGCGGTTCCTAGTGAAACCACCCCTAAGACATGAAATATATCTAATAGCACCTAGCTAACATGTCAATTACGCAAGGCTGATGGAAAAACCAAGCGCACCCGGCACATGATTAGGACGTACGTATATAAATTGAGGCTACTCATGAGATGTCCGTCTGAGATTTGTTGAGAGAGAATACCAACGTTTTGGGTGACATGTTATTGGTAGTAGTGTTTTAAAAAGTATTAGGCGGTGCTAGACGGTGATCGCAACGTCTAGTAATTAATCGGTTAGGCGGGATTAATTGGAATGATTAATTGAACAATTAATCGGAGTTAAATATATTAATTATAAAGTTAATTATTAATTATAAATCTATATGTTCTAAAATTATTATTTTCATAAAAAATTAAATCTCGAACAATTAATCGGCTAGGCGAAACGTTTCAACATCGCCTAGCGATTAATCGATGATTAATCGATCCGGAACGAGAATTTTTAGAACACTGATTGGTAGTAGAGAGTAGCATCATCATTAAAGAAAAGAAGGGAGAATGTGTGTGCTGTGCGATTCCTACAAACATCATTTTGGCAATATTATGCAGGCTAAACGTTCCACTCGAGTATTTTGGATATGTAAGTTGTTGGAGATTTTGAATAGGAAAAATACATAGCAGTGTACTGAACTAGTCATAGACGTGATTCACAAAGTCTATATATTAACTAATGTGTCATTATGATTATTTTTGTGGACGGTTAAAAGGTAATATGCAAGTGACATGAATTTCAGACAGTTGATTAATCTATCTGAAAGTGTAAGATTATCTGTAAGCTCTTGAATTGTCGTATGCATGTGTATTTTATTTGTGTTTATCAAAAAAAAAAAAAAAAAACTCCCAACCCAACTTCAGATACGAACATTAATTTTAGCTAATTCGGATTTGCGCTTCGAAACACTACTCAAAATGGGCTCTCCAGTATACGCAGTTCTCCAAAACTCCCTTGCTCAAATAAATTAATGATTCACTCCAGCCAGACATTATTTTACCATACAAGAATGATGCCGACACCATTGTTACTACCAACTACTTTTTTTTTTTTTTGCATACCGGGGAATCATACCCTTCGGGCCGGATGAAATCCCAAAGAAGCCCACCATCCCCCCAAGCTCGGATGGGCCTCCAGGTTGCTCGAGCTCGAGACCAAACATTCTGCCAATGCTGGGATTCAAACACACGACCTATGTTGTCGGTACACACTTCGCCAACTACATTTCTGTGCACAATCCCTCACTCTCTCTGTCCTCTTTTACTTGTCGCTTAAAATATTGTGCATTAATTTTTGAATGTAAATAATTTAAAATATAAATATTATAAAATTATAATAAAAATATATTATCAAAGTAGAATTCATTATGAACATATTCATGTCCATCATCATAATGTTTATTATAAAATTTCATATAAAAATGATAAGTCAAACTCAAATCTATAAAAAGAAAGCGACAAGTAAAAGAGAACGGAGGGAGTATTATCCGAACAGACAGTACCCTAAGCCATAAAGCTGTTAGAATAGAACAAGAAACTATGCTTCCAAACAAATAAAGAATATCATGTTAAAGCCGAAAGGAAAAGCACTTACAAGGCCATCTTGATTCTGATGCTGCTTTCTAAAAATCATCCTATGATGAAACATGAATTGCTGACAGTTAGACAAGGATGATGCATAATACAAAAGTGGCTGCTTTTTCAAAGCCGATTCTCCACAGGAGTTACAGAAATTGGTTTAAGAATCACCTACTCATCTCTCCGCATTTTGACATTAATTGGCATCTCTTTGTAGGATTAAATCCTTACAGCTGCATGTCGTAGGGGTCTTTCGGTCGAAAGTCTATGAGATACTTGAAATTCAGTTGTGAGCGAACCAACCTCTATATGTATATTTTTTACTACAGTTTCTGAGTCATCATTCTGAGCTGTCCCAGTAGTGGCAAACAAAATTGGAGTTTCAGTTTTATTTGTCTCGCTTGTATTCTTGCTTGTTTGCATAACATCCAATCTTAAACTTTTAGATATTCTCCATGATCTAGTACTGTCGACAGAAATGTGCACCCAATATCATTAGTGGATCAAAAAGAAATATATGTGAGAAACGTTTATAACAAAATCAATGATGATGAACATACTCTTGATTGTCAGACTTTTTTTCAGCTTTAGCATTCCTGACAGAGTCTTCATGAGCTCCAGATGTTGATTCACATGCTGGATGTGGCGTGTGTCAATCCTATCTTGAATATTTTACCCATATCAATTACCACGCTTCAAACTTTGAAGCATGGTAATTGATATTTTCATAAAATTTTAGATGAATTTGTTTAAATTTATTTTTTTCAATATGTTTATCAAAATGAAATTTATGACAATGATTTTTAAGGTTTATTTTGATGGGGATTCTTCTGTTTTTTTTCCCTTGAGCAGCATGCCACGATCTAACTGAATCATGATGAATAATGCTAGGTAGTTTGATTCATGTCATCCCGAACTTTGAATTAATAATTCATGGTTTTACATGTATCAAACTAGATTTTCGTTCTTTTCATATTACAAAATAAAATTAAAAATAATTGATAAACATATTAGAAAATGGTATTAAATTAATTTTTTCACTCAGAAGACCCAAATTCGATACAAAGTAGCATTATTCATGTGTGATTAAATATAGAACGAATTTTCAATGTGGGTGCGGGCAACATAGCTTTGGGCAATTGATCCACTCTTTAACTTCTCAGTGAAAACTCTACCGAAATAAGCCAATGACTTGATGTTAGAATAAAGCAGAACGTTGTAGCTACAACAGTCCATCTTCAGAGAAAGAAGGCACTACGCCAAGATGCTGATAAATCTTGCGTAGTATTCTGTGAAGAAAATGTAAAAACAGTGAACCATTTGTTCCGTCGCCGTCGATGGTCTTGGAACTCAGGGAGTAGTTGTCTTGGCCAGCGAAAGAATGCATACCAAAAGCACGGCTAACCTGTAACAATGATCACTATCATGGGTTACATTTGCTAGTCCTCGAATGCCTCTACATGCAGAGTCCTATGAAGATTCGACAACTTTACCATGATGTTTGTGAAAGCATTGTTGCACTGGATGGTTCCGACTGGTTAGGTATTGGCGCCAGATTCTTATATCGCCCTGTTATGAAACGAAGAAAGATTATGATAAATTTCGGTGGCCGGTCTGGGGTGATTTCTGAATTATTCATGAGTTCTAGATTTCAAATTCTATGGTCCATGCTAAGAAAAAAGAACTTTGATGGTAGTTTCACAAACGTAAGTTAGGAAGTTGCACCAACCACAGAGTAGAAGATTATCGGGGACCGGCCGCTCCTTGGCCGGATCAGGGTCTGCATCAAAAACCCTGACATAAAGTTCCTGGCCTAGATACCAATTCTTGAGAACTTGTGATCTTAAATTCCACATTCCTGGATTATCAAGGTACACATACACCGCACTCCAAGATGCTGGATACACCTATAAAACATCATAAGTCAACGATTAGCGTCCACCGCTGATGTTAGGGTAACTTAACTAGAAATGCAATCCCAACGTAGCAAATCACCTGAACTGTTGACCGGACGACTGGATCATGTAAGTTATAAGTTGAGCGAGCATCTGGTGACCATGGACCAAACCCAAATCTGTTGCAAGATTGTGTCCGATGAGTTTTATAGAAATTTCAGTTAAAATTTTCAAAATATATGCCTATTGCCTACCCAACTGCGTAGAACCCGAATCCATCCAAATGCCAAGCATCCATCTTGGAATCTCCATCATTCACAAATATGATTTCAAGCCACCCTTTATGGATCCCTGTCGCTACAAAGGTTCCCATAACTGGAGAGTCTTGTGTCGCATTTGTGCTGAATGCATCAATCGCATAGATGGTCGGGGCATCGTCGAAATGATCAGCAAGCTTCAGAGGTGTATCCGGCGTCCAGTACGACACACCATTAACAGTGTACATATATTCACCCGACACACTCTCCATTTCTCCGGTTAAAATGAATGTTTGCGACAATGTTACGTTTGTAACATTGAATGTTCCCTGTGGATTGGGTCTAGCTGCTCCTGCTGTCATGTTCCATCGGATGGATCGCGCCTGATTAATAGAGAACCTTACGTCAAAGGGATCTGGCCCGGTTATGAGAGGCCCCGCAGGAATCGAGTTTGAATCGGTGTAATGTAATATTCCAATGCCTGCATAGCCCGACGCCTTGCCAGCCAGCTCAAGCTTAGGATATGCCACAATGTAGAAATCTGCAGCATCCTGATCAGCTGTCACAAGAACTGAATAAGATTGTCCAACATGGACATCAAGAGAAGTCAATGTGATTTGGTCAGTGTAAGATCCCTCTGTCTCCACTAAAACCATTGTATGGTTTTGTATCTGGAAGTTGAAGCTCCACTGACTCCCAACATTCGATATCCTAAACCGGTAAGTGCGCCCTGCAGACGACAAGATCATGCGTTAACTAGCTATATAATGTGAAATGCGCCACCAGGAAGGCCTGTTGCACCAGGAATCAGAACCTTTTGTGACAGTGAAAGACTCATGAGTCCGAGAAAGTGAATCCATATAAGGTCCCTTTCCATTCATCAAGATCTTGTTAGGCATGTCAACGTAGGCAACTCGTGGATCTCCCAAGCTAGACCTGATATCCTGTTTTGAAACCATTCTCATAGAGCAAAATGTTTTGGGCTTAATCAAATGTGATAATAAATGAGAAGCTAGACCTTATAGCTCTTTTCAAACCAGTCGCCGATCAGGAGATCAAACTCGGCCTCCGGTTTAGGGAAAGGGACGGCGATCACATTGCGGTTGTTGACCCGAATGGGACCGAAGCCCCCTGCAGCCTTTTGGAAATTGAGGGAGGGGAAGTAGAAGAAGGTACCGATTTGGTCTTTTGTTTGAAATACATAGGTCCAGTTGGTCATGGGTGGAACTGGACAGTTGGTGCCAGAGACCCCATCTTGCCATGAGTTTAACCTCTGCTGAATCCCATTCCTTCAGTACAAAAAATAGCTGGATTTATTACATCACACACGCTAAGCTCAGACTATCACATATTAAAGTAGAGATTTTGAAACTGATCAGCAGCAAACCATGTGATGAGTAGAGGTTCATCCATGTCGTTAAACACATTGATGTGAATGTTGTCATTGGTGGTGGCGTTGATCAGCGGTCCCGGGAACAACCCGTTTATTGTAATAACCTGTGTAAATAAAATCTATGTAAAATTAACAGCAAGTAGGTGGTTCCAGCAATCCATTTACAAGCGCATTAACGTACAGGTTGGTCTGAAGAGATGGGTCTGATTGTGGAGTTTAAAGCAACGTGCCATTCATGGAACACCTCTGCGCTGTTTGCTGCAATGGAGATCACGTAAACGAGACATGACGCAAACAACGAGTTCCTCAAGGAAGAAGACATCTTTGAGGATTCACTCAACCTTAGCTTGATTGCATTTGTGGTTGTTGAAAGGGTTTGTCGCTTGACTTGTTTATATGTGAAATGAATGCTATGGTGAAGATTTCCAGAGTGTTTCTGTGAAATAGGACGAAAGTGTAACAAGAAAATCGAGTGATGCATGAGCTGTGCATTGGTTTTGTAAACAAATATAGAGAGAAGGTTTTAGTCAATTCTTTAGCCCCAGAGCTGCGAGCTCATTTAGAATTTCCTTCTATATACATAATTTTAAAATGTGTAGTGCATTTTTTTTTTAAAAATAACAAAACAAAACAAGAGTCCCAAAAACAAGTAATGGATCACCAAAGAGTCTTATATGCCACATGTAAGTAAGCTTTTAGGGTGGAGCGCTCCTCTTCTCTCTCGTCATGTGTATGTGCAGTGGAACTTCGACACGAAACACTTATACGAATAACACGCAGTAACATATAATAATATGAATAAAAGACAATTTTCAAATAGGATTACCAAAAATAATAATTTCTAATTCTATCAAAATAGTAATTTAGTAACTTAACAAAAATAGAATCCCTAACCACATCAATTCTCAAAAAATCATCCATTGACTAGAATTTTTAAATATATTCACATTTATACCATGTTCTGATGCGGTTTCTAAATCTAAGGAGTTGTCGCTATCTTCTATATCTCCTCCCTCAACAAGAATATCCAGCATCCTCCACATTGAAGATAATCTTCCGTAACATGTTTTGGCAAACACGATATCTTCAGATTTCTTCTAAATTTTTCTTTCGCCTACCAATGTTGTGTGTAGTGTGATTTTCTGGTCGTAGTGAGCGCTCTTCAAACCATCAGCTCTGATACCAGTTTGTTAGGGTAGAAAAAATCTTCCTCTCTCCCAGCACGCACAGCGGAACAATGACACGACACACTCACACGAATAACACGCACCAACACACAATAATATGAGTAAATGACGAAAAAAACACACAATATTTTTTAATGTCGTTCAACCTCTAAGAGAGTCTACCCCCACGATCTCCACTATTGATAGATATATATTACAAGAATGGACTCGCATCTCAACACTCTTGAATACAGACCTCTCAAATCTCTAATAGATTTTCTCTGACAAAAAACCTGCAAAAACTCTACATAATACTCGAGAAGAATTCCTCATGAATTCTCATGGAAGACTCTCACCAAGTCTCTCAATTTTTTCCTACCACTAGGACATCCTATACGGTGCTAATTTTAAATCAAATATGATTTCTAATCCTACCAAAATAATAATTTAGTAATTTACTAAAATATGATTCCTAATATTAGTCAACTTCCAAATAAATTGATTATCTTTTCAATCTTCATATTTAGAAATCTAGTCAATTCTCAACATGAGACAGATAACCGGTCCGACTATAGGTGTAAAAATCTAAAAATGTGGTAGAATTAAAAAAGAAGAAGATAAATTTGAAAAGAAAAAAAAATCTCTCGTGTAAGTCCTCAGTTTCAATGTTGCACGGTCAGCTAGCAATCATCTTCAGTTGCTTTAATCGTATTCTTGAAGGCAGACTGTTGTGCAAGACAAGCTGGCTGATGGCCAATTAATTTTGTAGTAGAGCAGGTAATTTTTTTCTGCTCAAGTTTTGTAACCGGAGCAAGCCAATTAGTATTTGATGTATTGCATTGATGATTCCTTTTTGACACAAGAAAAATGGCTATTCGATTCTGTGTCCCAGAGGTTAGCCTGGCTATTAGAAACATGGCCAATTAAATGTTAATGTTTGTGAGAGGGTCGCGCTCACTCGTCTATCTGTACTTGGCACTGTGTGTTATCTATTAGAGTATTGGTTAGACCTTAAAGCTATGTTTGGTTCTGGAAAAATGTGGAGGAAATGAAAATTTCCTTCTGAATTCCATTACATTTTTTTTTATCTGTTTAGGGTTGGAAAATTTTGACGAAAATTTTAAAATATTCTTTGTTTTAATTAATTTTCCTTGCCATTTTTAGTCTAATATTCATTCCTGCAATATTCGCTCAACCAAATGATAGATGTCTTCCCAATTTCCTTCAATATTTTCTTTTTTTCACATTTCCCTAAAACCAAACACAGCCTAATAGAATTTTACTTCTTTCAAAAGAGAAAGTAGCCATACAAGTGAAGTACTACTTTAAGTCTCAGTTCTAAAAGGCGGTCGCCTAGGCGTCTGATTAGTCTTTGGGCGTTTTTAAACGCCCCGCCTAGCGCCTAATTATTTTATATATTTTACTTTTAAAATTAAATTAAATTTTATAGGTATAATTTTATAATTAATTATTAAATATATTATTAATATATATAACTCCGCCTAATCATCCGATTAATCCTTCCGCCTAATCCCCGCCTAGCCGATTAGTCGCTAGGCCCCAAGCCAACCGCCTAGGTCCGCCTAGCGCCTTTTAGAACACTGCTTCAAGTACATTTTCTGTTTGTGTGAGTTACTCCCTCACTATTCTTATATTAGTTACAAGGCAGAGTACCCGTCGAACCGACGGATTTGGATCGGTCCGGTTTGAGAAAAATTAAAAACCAAACCAAATTATTAGTCATCAGTTATTTGAAATTTGAAACCGAACCGATCCACTAACATTTAAAACCGAACCAAATTCACGGGTTTCAAACTGAACCAAACCAAACCAACCGAAACCAAATCGAACCGACCAATTTCAAATCGAACCGAACCAACCGAAACCGAACGAACCGATTGGGATCGAACCGAACCGACCGAAAGCGTCGTGACGCTCCCAATCCTATTCTGTTATATATATAGATTTTCTTTTATAGATTTGAGTTTGATTTATTGATTTCAAATGAAAATTTATGATAAACATTATAATGATGAATCTTAAAATGTTCATATCGAATTCTACTTTGATAATATTTTTTAAGTATAATCTTATAATATTTATATTTTAAATTATCAATGTTCAAAATTTAAAGTACAGTATTTTAAAAAATAAGTAAAAGAGAAAAGAGAGTGTATTTGCTGACTATTCCAAGCCAGTCTCACTTTGTCATTTTTTTAAATCTTATGTTTGTTGATTCGGGTGAAACAATTTCTCAGACTACCCCAGAATTTCATTAATTTTTATCTTTCCTAGGAAAAGGGTATGAAGATGATGAAGCAGATGCGAACATGGACGGTGAGACCCAAAGGGCATAGGTGCATATTGAACTGTGTTCCGCTGAAGAACCAGATGAGAATCCTGAGTTCTTAATTTCTGAAGCAGCCATATTTTCCGCCAATAAATTACTGTAAAATTCAATCCCATGTTTCTAAAACCACATAATTTTTGTTATATGGGCAATTTAGGTAGATTCAAAATGCCCAAACAAGTTTAGCATGTCTTGTGGTTGTTCATTCTTCACTATAATTACGTGCTTCCAGACATCCACTTCCAAATGCCTCCAGAGCCCTGCCTCTCCATAGCTGATGCAAGCTCCATGTCACGTTCCCAAATAGATTTCTGACTTCTGAGTGATTGCACCTCGTCCTCGATGGATTTAAAAGATGCCAGCATCTTTTGCATTTCTGCTATTTGTGCCTGGTGAGTAAAGAGTCAACAAACAGAAGGATCACTGCAATTTTCCATTTCTAGTTTATCTCTAAACCTATTGAATCTTGATATGTAAGTGCAATCCATCAGCATATACCAGATGCCATAGTCTAGCTCTAGCTCTTGCCATAGCCCCGCATAATAAAACGAGACAGGAAAAGGTTTTGAGAGCACAAACCTCTAAATTTAGGCATCTTGTTCGTTCAGTTATCAGCTGACCTTGGACTGACTGTCGTTCCTAGTATAAGACAGAGCACATGGTCAAAATCATTACAAGTCTTGAATGCTCTCTAGCTACTTTCAGTTCAAGACTGGGCCACACCTTGGATAACTCAGCATATGTACCATTGATTTCGTCAAGCTTCCCCAGTAACGTAGAGTTTTCCTCTCTGGCTTCATTTAGTAACAATTCCAACTCAGTAAGTTCTTTTCTGTAGGCATCGATTTCAGCAGTGATGTCTGCTTGGCTGACAGATTTCAACCCCACAGTTTGAGGATGATGCACGTTTGCTGACTTTGATAAAGCATATGCAGCAGTAACAGAAGCTGCTGCTGCAGCTGCTGCTGGTGATTGATAGATCTTCGGTTGTGATGAGTCTCTTGGTCTGGGTCTCATAACAAACACCTGATTGAGTGGCACCAGCAGTGAAAACTGATATAAAATTCTAAAGCGCAAGCAACAAATACAGAAAAAAGAATGTAAGGATTAGAAAGTGGCATTTCTTACGTCATTATTATACTTTCCATTATAACCACCAAAAGAAATCAAATACTTTTCCCCATTCAACAAGGCTGAGCACAAACTGAGTCCCTGTCATGAAATGGTGAAGGATTTTAGATTTTCCAACTTATAGTACATGGAAGACGTACAGTATAAGATAGCAGTGAAAGATGCATAATAGCTCGTTATATGATTTAACTGATAGGGGATTCTGTCATTTTTTTGAAACCTAGCCAATATTATGTCTGGTCAATTAATCATAAAAGCAGAAATCCCACAACAACTAGTCTAACAAACTCTTTTATGAATTAGACTACAAATTGAACGGGATAATAAGGTTCAATCTCCATAACATGAAATTCTACTTGCACTATGCCGATCGTAAACCTGCAAATAATGGGTTACCTCACTCGCGAGAGCATCTCGTTCCTTTACACTCGTAGCCACTGACCAAACCAGCTTAGAGGTGTTCAAAACAAGTGTCTCAGGGGAACCTGATCACGCAAGGGCCTGTCAGCCATTTCAACTTGAGTACAAGCGTCATATGACAAATTTAGTTACAGAAGACTGACCACTTCTATTATCTCCACCACCAACAATATACCAATTATCATCAATGCAAACACCGGCATGGCCAGCCCTCACACTCACTGAATCACCTCGAATTTCAGGTTGGGACCATTCCATCTGTAAAATGGGATGTTGTACAAGAATCAAATAAGAAACTGTAAGCAAATAACAACATATTATAAAATTTCATAACTGTACCTACAGTAAGCAAATCAAGCATATGCAGATCATTGAAACAAGTAGCATGAGAACATCCGCCAAATATCAGCAGATAGCGATCAGCATGTAGTGAAGCTGAGTGATCAAATCTGGGAGCTGGAGGTGTCTGCCTATCAATATATAAGAAAGTTTAGCAAGTATGTTTAGATTTCCTACTACATATATAGAGTTGGACTTACATTGTGCCTACAACACTCCAAACCATTGTCTCAAGATCAAGGACATGAACATCATTCAAGATTTGTCTGCTGAAGTCTTCTCCACCAAATATGATTATTTTTGAACCAACAAGAGTAGCTGAGTGTCCTCCTCGAGCTCTCTAGCATAAACAACAGACAGCATGAATACAAGAGGGTTTATCCAGTCATATGAAACATGCTAATCAAGTTTTTCTTACCGGAACATCACCAGAGGTTTCTAGATCACCGCAGAGGCTTGTCTCTAAATCAATGAACCGCACTGCAACATGATGGTAAAAGGTTAGCAATATCAAGACTGTCCATATTAAGGACAGAATTTATTTTCACATGCTTGCGAGAAATACCAGTGACACTTGTAGAAATTTGTTTACTATGTCCACCGATCAATAGAAGCTTGGAACCCCATGCTATCTGTCATGAAGTAAATCAAGCAAAACAAGTTCTGCTAAAATCCCAAAATAATAAACACATATTGTTACATTTCGGAAGTATAATGAAACAGAGTGTTTCTCACATATCACGATCAATTTACCATGCTATGACCAGAGGTGGCAGGAATAAGTTCTTGAGTATTGTTGTCATTAATTTTGTCCTTGCCCAGTCTTAAGCTGGACCATACCAAGTTTCTGAGATCGAATACCTGCAGGCAAACCACATCACTAATAAATCCTCAGCAACAAACTGATATAAAAAGGCAGCCTTTGATGTGGAACATATCATATACCTGAACATCAGATAGGTATCTACCATTACGACTTCCTCCAGAAATATATAATTTTTCTCCAACCACAACTGCAGCATGCTGTAGCAGATCAAATCCAGAGGCATGAGTTTTGATTGGTAAAAACAAATCAGGTAATTAAAAAACGAGACAAGCAAGTTTATTTATGACCTTATACCGAGCCATTGGTCGAGAACCTGACACTGGCAATGCCATCCAATTGTCCACTGCCAATCCCACATGCCAATCCATAATGTCCATATGATTGCTGTTGATGTTTTTTTTTTCTTTTTACTGTGCCAATAGAGAGGATCAAACTACAAACTTTCTCACACTAAGCCATTCAAGAAAGACTTTTATATAAAGAGTGAGTTCAGAGGCGTCAAATCCATGCTTTTGTAAACTACACCATTCAATGGATGAAAAAAAAAACATAAAATCAGCAGTCACTGATCATCTTGCTATGCTTATTGTGAAACTTTTTCTGAATTTCAAGCAAAAACCAAGCGCCCCAGAATCCTTAAACTTTTAACATTTGACACTGATCACAAATCGCGATACAATACTCTAGTATAAAAGAAAATCCAGTTCTGATGGGCATATGATATTCCATTTCCACCATCATCAGCGCCCAGAGACGAAGACGAGGCGCAGTCGAATCTCAAATTTTCAACCAACAATCGTTACACTGATGAAGCTTTTCATCACGCCACTTGTTTCAATTCCGTCGACTGATTACAGCTCACACGGATCGGATAAGCAATGATAGAATGTACCTGAGCCGAAAACTGAAGGCTAATCGGAATTGACGAGGTTGATTGAGCGAAGACGAAATCGAGACCGCCGTGGATCTCTCTCTTCCGATCCTTCGCCAGCCAGATCACGATAAATGCGTTTCAGACTTTCAGTTAGTATCGGACCAGCTGATTGGACCGTTAACTCGGTGCTGCTTCCAATCCGGTTCAATTTATTGTGTAGCCTAAAAGCGGTCTGAATTGCTGAGCTGTGAGCACCAATTCAATAGGTCATGAACTCATGGGTCGCATTTCTCTGGGCGCACAGAGAACGATGGCGTTTTGAAGAATATAAGCACTGGCACCCTACTCCAAGTAGGCCACATAAATATATTATTAATAAAAAATAAAAAAATTATATTTTATTAATGAAAATTCAAATAAAATATAAAATTAATAAATTAACAAGTTTTATATTTTATATTCAATATTTATACGTTTCTATTCACTAATTATTGATAAACACCCAAAACAGTAATATTCATCAAATAAGCATGTATGTTCATCGTATAAGTTATTGTATTACTTGATCAATATATATAGAAAAGGCATCAAAAAGACATAACAATTCACTAGATAAATTGTTATTTTCACCAGACAATTTGTTATGTTCATCACATGAAAAATATTTTCATTAGATGGATGTATATATTCCAGTTAGATATTATATTCAACATATGAATAGCTATATTCATTGAAATTATGTTTCATCTAATAAATATGAATATGCATTAGATATAAATCTATATTAATCATATAAAAATCATATTCGCCCCATATAATCAACGTTCATAAAATCCCACTGTGTGACTGAATCTATTGCTCCCTCCGTCGTTCATGACAATGTTCTTCTGATTCCAACCTCTTAACCATCTCTTTCTTCTTCTGTATCAATGCCTCAAACACTATTTTCTCCACAATTGTAGTTGAAGAAATATACGAAACTCCACTCTCAGACTCATCTGAGTCAAATGCACTGTAAAATGATACTAACGTGCCAAAACAAAATACTGTTACACTGCTTCTTTTTGGCATCGATCATGATGCTAAATATATCTTCTCTAAGAGCATCACTCTGAAGCTTACGACATTAACAAAAATAATCAAGCAACGGAAAAGTGCATAATTAATTCAGATACGCTATAACAAGCCAACAAAAAATACGAAAAAAACTAAAAAAAACTCTAAAGCTCTCAACAGACTTACAAAATGATAATCAACAACCACATAACCTTACATATTAATTAGTATAACAACATTGATTGATAAATTATGTCTTCATTACGATGTGACTTTCCACATAATGTTAATGTATTTGCTATAAATAATCAATTTAGATATGCTTTAACAACCTAGCAAGAATACAACCAAAAGATCTCATGAAATTTAAGTCACTAACTACATAACCTTGTATATTCATTATAAATAAATCCTACAGAGCTCTGAACTACCACTTCTTAACCAGTTGCGATCCGAACTATCACTATTTTCAAATAAGATGTAAACCATTAATTTTTTACTGACATCCTAACTCCATTAACTCTAATTCTAACCACCCAAACTCATCGAGGACTTGAAAGCCTTTAGGCTCGTTTTGTGTACCTCGACATATTTCTCATTGGCCTCTGCCAAAATATTTCAATATGGTATCCAATCTTATTCGCAATATGGCACAATATCTCGTTGAACCCACATGGTTCTCTCTTATTTTCCATAGAATTCACAAACACATCTCAAGGGACTCTTCCCATAGTGGCATAATAGCATCCGCAATGTTCTCGATTCATTCCGTCGATAGTCTAACAATTTGATCGTATTTGATACACACAAGGTATTCAACATTTATTTGGAGTTATCCTACAAGTTATTTGACCCAATCACATCTTCGCACAAGGACATCACAAGTCCATTAATCTCATCTTTGGATTTTCCTTACGGTCAACAACCTTAGAGTTGCTCGAAACCACTTTATGATTCTCATAGCTCTCGAACTGCCTCCACTGGGATAACTCTTTAATCGGGAGTCACCCCCTGATGCTCCATCAAGACCGCTGCGAATCCTATGACTCAGTTGCTCAAAGTCTCTATTACATTTTTGGAAGAGTGACCCCCTGATGCTCCTTCGAGACTGCCGTGAATTCTCTAATTCGGTTTCTCAAAGTCTCGATTACATTTTGGCTCACCTGCCTTTGAATAGATTGATTCGTTCTCAATGTTTCATTTTCAACACCATCGCGTAACCATGCTTTCCAAACGCATTTCTCAAACCGTGATTTTTTTTGTCAAGACCAGTGCTGATCATACTCACACAAATATCAATGATGCTTGCTCACAAATGCAAGGATCAAAATCTCTTTTGACACGCACAACGTAAAAATATTTCTTTTCACACACGCAATGAAAAGTATATATGTTTACTCACACGAAAAGATGAAGATGTTTACTCTAATGCGAGAGAAAAAAAGATAAGTTTCTTTATTTTAAGTACAATAGAAAAGAACATATTCTCATTCATACTCATGCGAGTCTTAGTAGCATCTTGCTAATCACAAAAGAAAACGAGTGTGTTTGTTCACTCATTTAAAAGATAGGTTAGTTATCCGAAATCATCTTTTTGGTTCATCCTTGTACAAATCTCAAGATCACTTTCTTCACCCATTCAAGAGACAAATATGTTCTCTTTGCAAAGTCTTCCTTAAATATACAAAATATAAAATATGTTCTTTTCACAAAGTCCTCCTTAAATACACACAAACTTTCAACAAGTGGGCCAAGTTGATTATCCCCGTAACTCAGTCCACAATGTTCATTGAGTACTTTTGCCCACTGACTTCTACTCCAAAGAACATCAAACATATACTTCCATAGATCTTTATATAAGAGGAGGTTCCTTCTTGTTCGCAATGTATTGTCAAGTTCAAATGCGTATAATATTTGAGAATTCACGTGTAACTCTAACTCAAATTCGCAACAAAACTCAGTTCCATCTGACAAGTAAACCTTAAACTACAACTCAAGTTATGAAAGTTTTACCACTTTCTTGCTCAAGAACTTGACTTCTCAAAAAAATTTCAAGATGAAGTGATGTGCCCGTCTCTTGTTCAAAGATAAATCATACTCAAGAACAAATCCCCAAGACTTCTTTAATTAACAACCAAGAAGTAATCACTTCTTACTCGGTTACGCCCTAGAGTTCTCTACAGTAGCTCAAATCTTTTTTGTTTCTCAATGTCTTAAAGACCACGTTCTAAATTGCACATTAATCTCGATGAGTTTCTTTATCAATGGATCCCATATTTCGTACTCGAGGTACCACATATGTCGCTTTTATATTTTACATATGCGAGTAAGATGCCCAAGTAATCCAATGATCAAAATAAGACTTACGAGCTTGAAGTGATCCTATGATAGAAATTGTGCTTTGATGCCAATTGTCACGGTCCTGGAGTATTGGCTCGTATCCCTTACTCATTTTATAGTCTTTGGGATACATAAGACCGTGCAGTGGCCAGATCTTTTGAGGTGTAACAATTAGGTTCGGTTTGAGAAATTTAAGACCGAATTGAACCACTTATTTCAAAAAACCAAACCGAATCAAACTGTGCACCCTGGTTTGGTTGCCTTTATTTTTTTATAAAATTTATTGACTAATTTAATTATTAATTAAGAGACTTTTCATATAAATAATAATATAGACATACTAATTTATATTATATAGTCAATTAAATTTAAATATGATCTAAAATATAGTGAAATCATCCGGTTCGGATTGGTTCAATTTGAAAATTATCAAAAACCGAACGAAACCATCAGTCATCGATTTTTTAAAATTCAAAACCATAACCGAACCATTAACACTCCAAACAGAACCCAATTTATCGATTCGGTTCGATTCGATTTGGTTCATCAATTTTTTGATTTTTATTTACGGTCCTACAGATCTTCACAGATTAGGGCCAGCCTTCCCAAGACTCGGGGATACTTGAGGGAGATACGAGATTATCTTTATGCACGCATCATCGAGTGACTCATGAAAGGATCTCTATAAACAGTCGCATGTTACTCGGTAGGGATATCCGCTTATCCATGAGATCCATCTCCAGATTTTACCAAGTCCATCATCACAATTCGAGTTATATAGTTAACTATCACGTTTCATAGTATCTTTACCAATCTTGATGTTCTCTCGCACTCTCGTTTAATCGTCATTGGTTATCAAGATTATGTTAACCTGAAAGTGGCAATGGATACTCACTATTTTATGAGTCAAAGGTTTAAAGTCTTAAATTAGAGCAACCTTTGACACGGGACACCCACAATCCAAAATTGAAATGTTTTTAAAACACACATATTACTAATTTATTTCATGTAAGTACACTTTTTAGTTTAAAATATCAATTGTACTCTAATTTCATCTAGGATCAAGAAAAAAAATTCTACATTAACTTATGTCTTTAAAAAATGCATGGTCAATAATATTTGGTAAAGCGATTCGCACATGGACGAAACATAACCCTAAAAGTTTTTATTTGAATAAATATATATTGTCAGGTAAAAAAAATCAAAAATTACATAGGCACAAAGACAAAAGAAAAAATATCACAAAAAACATTTCTTAAATGGGTCACATAGATAAGAGATCGGATATAATAACATCATTTTATTTTATTTTTCCATTTTAGTGTTTTAGTATGTTTATAACATATCATGTATATCCTAAAAACTATAAATCCTAAACCCTGAAAACTCAAACTCTAAATCCCCATCAAAATTTGAAAATTCTAAATCTTTAAACCCTGTAAATGCAACACCCTAATCCCAAAGCGTTTGAATCGGCCGCTGAAAAATAGTCTCATTTGACGAAATCTTATTTTAATTATTATTATTATTTTGTATGTGGAAATGTTATATGAATTAGCATAAATCATGATTAAAATAATTAAAATAAATTTTATATTTTATAAAACAAATTTGATAAAAAGGTGTATGAAATTTACATGATTAAATGGGAATGAAGCGAAGAGGAGATGGGTTGGTTGGCCCTTATTATTTCTCGAGAACAAAATGCGCCGAGCCGATACGAGCTTCCGCATGCTGCCCCTAAACTCCTCTCCATCACTCACACTCGCTCGTCGATTCGGCTTCAAACGTGAGGCTCTCAGTCTGCGCATCTCCGCCGCCTCTTCCGACCCTCCTTCCACCGCCCGATTCAAGGCTCGCCGGAGAGAATCCATTCTAGTTCAGCAGCTCCAGAAGCCATTGAGTAAGTCGCGCGCCGATCCTCATTTTTGTTTATATTGACAAAAAGGTCGATTGACTGGTCGGGATCTGTGATGCAGGCGAGTTTATGAGCTTGCCCATCAGCTATGACTCCGTGTTGGCTGGTGAGAAGGTCGAGAAGCTGGACGATAACACTTTCAAATGTCATGTGTACAGGTTCAATGTCTTCACTTACCAGATTTGCCCTGTTCTACTTGTTCGAGTGGATCACCAACCTAACGGCTGCCGCATCAACCTCTTGTCTTGCAAGGTACCTCCTCTCTTTCTCTTTCTCTTATTTTTCCTTTCCTTCACTCTCTACAACTACTGTCTAAAGTTATCTTCTTTTTTTTTTATCTTCTTTTTGGGCCCAAGGATAGCTCGAAGGATCACCCTCTGTGGCTGCCCAAAGCGACAACTTTGAGAGTGAGCTTAACCCCTATGTACTCGCATTACATATACTCCCTCTTTCATGAATAATGTACGTGCTAGAATAAGCAGCAGTTTTACGATATTGACCAACTCATACATGCCTGTGAGACTTCTTTCTTAGTGAGCATAAACCTGGTGAAACCGAATTGGACGAAATGGAATCAAGGTCACTGGCAAAGTGACTGTTATGAAAGTTGTGTGGATTTTTGGTGGGACTTTCCTCACATTTCTTCTTAATTACATATTGCGCGCATTGGCATTTTCTCATGGCACCGCCATATCCAACAATGTTATCTTGATTGTCTTCTTTCATCTGAATATGGCCAAAACTTCCCCATCTAGTTTCTACAATGAATCTATTTTATGCGGACTAACAAGTTTTGTGATTAGATTCTTAACATACGGAAGTTTTGGTTCTATTTCATTTCACATTTTCCTAGAATTAACAACTGATTTTGGGAACAATTAACGGTTTAAATCTCAAAAACACAAAGGCAGCCACCTAAATATGTCTGGAAATTAACCGTTCAGCCAGCCTAACTAACAAATGTGATGCACCAGATCGAATAGGATCACAAGAACAGGGATTATGAATATGTTCTATTGGACTTATATGCCTGATAACAAGTTAATGTTGACTTAAGTTAAATCCTGTTGTACGTTAAAATCTGCCCTATGTTAAGGTAATAAATTCTGCCATTAACTTAAGTTCTTAAGTTAAACTAATTTAAATGAAGTACTTAAATTTATTTAATTAACTTATCAAATTATTTAATTTATGCTACCCAAATTATTATTTTTATTGATATAATAATAAAATTTTATAAATACATTATGTTCATGTTTTAAATTGCAATATTGCATTTCAGTTCTCTTATCAAATCTCACCATCTTTTTTCATGAAGTATTCAGTTCAATTTAATTTACATTAGTTTGACTCTCTTTTAAAAATCCAAAGAAGAACACATCTTAATTTTGAAGCAACTCTGTTCACTTATTAATTTGGTTTTTATGGAGTCCATTGGTTTAAACGGTTAAACATAGAGCCTTGGAAATAGTAAAAAATCTGACCATTAATGTGGTTCTCAAATCAGTTGGTTAAACTGTTGTATTTTACATGGTTTTCCAAAATGATGTATTTGGTTAAGCCATTAAAAATCTTTCTTCATGGCATGTTTGGTTTAATATATCATACTTCATTTCGAATCTCAGTAAAAGCCCAAGAAAAACATACGTTAGTTTTGAAGCCGTGCTCTATTCACTTATGTAATTAGGTTTTTCACTGAGTTTGTTTGGTTCAAAACAGTTAAACATATAATCTTAAATATAATGCAGATAGACTGTTTTGGTTACTAATTCAGTTCTTGATTCAGTCGATTGAACCATTACTTGTAATCTGATTTTTCCAGCCACCAGGCATGTGGCCGAGTGGTGAATTGGGTAGGGGGGTAATTTCTGATAATCCCCCCACATCACAACTTGAATCTCATGATCGTCGGGTGTTTGAGTTAAAAAAAATTGAAAAAAATAATCTGGTTTTTCAAGTTTATACAATTTTTTTTTGCAATGTCTATGTTATTGAAATACTTTCAAGTTTTCTCAACCCGTTTCGATGAGTTCGACTCAAGTTAACTCATTTCAATACCAGTTAAAGAATACAAACCTTAACTCGCCAAATAAATGGTGTTTAGTTTAACAACTAACACATGTCCACTATATTTTCGTTTTACTTTATAATTTAAATTTTGTTATTAAAATTATGAATTTTACTTTTTAATTTTTTCATTAAAATATCTAATTTCACTTAATGTAAGTGAAATAGTGACGCCAAGTCCTTGAGTTAATATTAGTTAAGTCCTGATTTCAGCCAAGTTACATACTTAAGTTGAATACTTCAGTTTGAAACAACAGACTCCATGTAATGATTACTCTTTTTTTTCATTTTTGTTCGAATTGTTTGGTTTTGGTTGAGTAACTGGGTCATATTCAGCCAGCTATCCTATGCTTTACGTATTTTACTTTCCTAGGAAAAGTTACCTAATCCCTTTTTTCAGGATTTGTTTAAATTTCGTTTGATGTGGGAATGCAGCTTCAATGGTGAATCAAATTTCTTGTGAAACGATACCTGGTGACTCCTCAAGTCAGATACTCACCTCCGACACAGTTATTGAGGTTTGCGATAAATTTGTGTAATTCCTCCCCTTTGTAGATCTGTTTGTCTTTCCGTGGTCTTTCCTAATACTTTCCTTAATGTAAACTCAGGTTTGCATGAAGCTTCCATCTACATTTATCTCCATGCCTGTGAAAACTATTGAATCAGCTGGGACCAAAGTTCTCGAAAAAGTACTAATGGTTATGCTTCCACGGTTCATGGCTCAGGTGGCTGGTTGAGTGTATATTTTATATTAGTTTTGTTTTTGGAAATAGTATATAAAAGGTAAAATAATTGAGGACTATGCTTCCCTTCTTTTTAGCTCTGGTGGCTGATTGTGTTGTTCGGCAGTATTTTTTCCTTTGTGGAAGTGGTTGTGAAACAAAAGTATATGTTGACGTGATCATACACGTTTCGTATTGTTGGCTTGATAAAAGCTGCAAATGCCAAAGGATCCTGGCTAGCTTTTTTTCTCTAATTATTTGACTAATTTGGCTCCTTGACAACATTCTCTGAGAATTTAAATTGCTTTTTATGAAGCAGATGGATAGCCGAACTCTCCATCTTGTTGGATCTTTTTGCTTCTAATAAAAAGAAACCAAAACATGGTGGAATTTTTACCTTGTTAAGTCATAAAGTTTGTTGGTTTCCTTTTTGAAGTGTCAATTGTATATTATGGATCTTAAATAACTGGTTATACACAGTTATAATTAAGAGCATTGATCCATGTAAGTTTTTAGTTTAATGTAACTTCAGAACTCAGTTACAGAGTTGGGTTGGAGTACTTGTTCATGGGTCGGACCTATAACAACTGATTTGTACTGTTTCAATGGTCAAATGGAAACTAAACTGATTTGTCTTAATGAATTCATAGTGTCAGAACCAGATACGATTGTTATTGAATGTCGTTTTATATCCACATATCATATGGCTAAATACCTACAAAAAATGGTTTTTAACCATTTTACGCCTCTGCTATTACTACAAGTATTTTAATTAATTATTGGAGTCTATTTGTGTCATAAATCTGTTCAATGGAAGATATTGCTTGCCTGACAATTTGCATAACTTGTATTGTTTGCGAATTAAAAGCTTAAGGCAATCTTTGCTCCGTTATGAACTTGAGTCAGAAATTGTGGATTACTAAGTGTACTTAAATGTTTGGTGGCAGTAGGGATCATGTTTGAACTGTAAATCAATCAGCTTATAGTTTTTCCTGTATAATGTCTCGCAGTTAGTGACGGATTATGCTGCATGGGCTTCCAGAAATTGCTCAGAGGAACCTCTTGGAAATGGCGAGCTTTGAGCAAAATAAAATTTCCCTGAGTATCTGAGAATTCAAAGAAACAGGATGAATAGCCACTGAGCCTTTGGATGGACGGCATGCATTTGACACTGATTCCTATGTGGCTCCTACCATTTGAGACCTCAAAAACAGGAACTACAATGTAGCGTAATTAAATTGTGTAAATGCCCCTGTAATAGTTACCAATTTGGTAGGAGTGTCCCTGTTATAAATAAATCTGTTGAAAAATACAGTGTACAAGATAATTGCACTTGTTATATATATGGTAATATATAAAAGAACAATACTGACTACACGGTAATATATAAAAGAACAATACTGACTACATGGTAATATATTTTAGTTTCCTTCTAGTTTGATTTTCAATCTCATTTTTAAAAATCACAAACTTTTTAAGGCCTCGTCTTTGTTGTTCAAAAATATAGAAAACAATATTTACTACAATCATCAAAAAATGTAATAAAGTACCTTTTATGATCCCTATTTAACACCCTATAAATTAACAAGTGCGTGAATATAATTAATCAAGTATATCAGAATCCATTTCAATTGAGTTATTAGGATTCTTATTTTATTTAGCTTCAACACATATAAGACATTTTAGTTTTTTTTCAAGGGTGTGTCTAGGGATCAAATTAAGATTCATCTTTTTTCTTGAATCATAATGGATATATGCTAACCTACTGTGGCATATAAATGGAGGTTCTATGATGTTTGTAATAGGGCAAGTAGTAGAAAAATAATCAAGAAGATTCATTTCATTTGTCAAAAGAATGCATTTAACTTGTAGCTTGAATAAGTCATCAGATACGTAACTTTTTGCAACAAATGGACCATTACATAGGATTACAACCTTGTAATTTTTACATAAAAATTTAAAACTAACTTAACTAGCTCGAAACAACTAAGGATATTTATACGGAATACGGACAGACGAAGTATGACACTTTTTGTAAGACTACTAAGCTCTTGAATGGAAACTCTAATTTAAAGTTCCTAATCCCCAAAACTTGTGCATCACTAATGTTTTCCATCTTTACTTTTCTTCCATTGATAAACTGATAAGATACAAAGAAACTTTTATCAGCACATATACATACATTGTCCCGGTATCTACCAACCACACAAGAGGTTCATAGATAGTTAAGAACATATGTTTTAAGGTTGTATACATGCTCAGATCTGGTATGGTACCAAAAGCAGTGTTTGCACTTTCTGACCTTCCAGTCACCATGTTAGCCTCAACAGTATGACCATTGTTATTGATTATCCTTTTAGGATAGTCTTGTTTGCATTGGCCAGCCTTTCCACAGTTCCAAGAAGACTTCTTACCCACCTTCTCAAGTTCTTTCCCTTGATTCTATTTTATTTTTCATGAGGCTAGATTGACATTTCCACATTTGTTTTATCTTGTTTTTAGTCATGTATAGATAAGCTCTTGCTTCCATCGACAACTATTTGTGCTTCTATATGTGTTGTTCCTCAAAAGTCACCAAAATCAACTAATTTATTGATATTTGACTAGTCTGATGTTTAAACTGAAGTTTGAAGATGGACAAACACCTCAAAAATTTGTCAACTATAGACATTATCCAAAATGATTAGGAAGAACCATTCCAGCCTCGTTCAACTCCTGAAAAATATGGTTTAGGGCTTTGACATGTTCGATCACTAGCTTCCCTTCGACCATCTGATAATTCTGATATCGAGAAACATTATATTTCTTAAGATCTAAATTATCAATTTTATACTTCAGATTCAAGTCATTCCATATGTTTTTAGTCGTATGATTTTCGATATTGAAAACGTCGTACATGTGATCGGTCACTTATAACAAAATTGTGCATTTGACTCATATATTAGTTTCCTGAAAGAGAGCGCTTCCAGCCTCTTTTGGATTAGTTTTAGTGGGCTTAAGTGGTTCTGACACCACCAAATAATACAGGCTCCTAGTCACAAGCCACATCCTTACACGGCTAGAACACCTCTTAAAGTTGCAAACCATGAACTATTCACGAAGCCAAACGAGGTTAATCTTGGAGGTGTAAAGACCCTTAATTGTAGCTGCTGTCATACTGTTGTCTGAAAACCTAGCAGTGACATTGGTGCAAGCCACATTAGCCGCAACTTTGACAGCAGTTTTGGCTATAGCCTTTGTAGTATCAATAATCACGACAACACTAGGAGGACATTTCAACACTAGTTGAAGCCATTAATGTAAAACATGTAAAAATTGCAGTTATTAACCAAATCACTTCCCTAAGATTATTGAAAAATACAAGGTACAAAATAAATGAACTTTACTTGTTGAATATAGTAATACACCAAGGAGCAATAGTAAATACATGATTACACTATGGAAAAAATTTAACATAAACAATTGAAACCAAACCATATCACCACAAACGTTTGTCTTAGAGGAAATTAGCCTCGTATAAGTGCGCTAATATCAATGCTTATATCCTCCCATGATAAGGCGGTTTTAGCTGACTGAATCTCGCACAAGTGGGTCAACCTCATCGAAAACTTCTTTAGGCAGTTTTTCTCAAAAATAACAAGCAACAAACTATTTTATGGAAGAGAGTAAAAGGAGAGAATGGGAAGTTTGGAATGAAGATTGATCTTGCTTCTTGGATATATGATAACGTGTACGAGGCCACTTTATTCATACAAGAGGATGGATGGGTGGTTTCGAAGAGACAGAAAGTGAGTAGCCCAACCGTCTCCCACATTATATTCTCTACTTTCGACGGTGCAGCTCCCAAAAAAACATAATACCGCAAAACTTCCTCCACACTTTCTCATTTGTCCCCTTTCCCCTTGAAAGTGCTTGAATTATTCCAATTCAAAACTTCTCCATTTGATCACTTTCCCCAATAAAAGGCTTTGATCTTTTCCAAATACAAATATTATTGGATTTTAATAATCCAATATTATTAAAAACAAAAATTATTATTTTTTACTAAAGATAATAGTTATTGTATTCGCGTGATTGTTATTCAACCATAGTCCACATTAAAACTACATTATTTATTACAAAATCTTGGTCAAGTACGCTGTATTTGATGCTCCTACACCCTTTTGAAGTAGTAGAATTTTGAGATAAGGATACAAATTCTAATGTAAATACTGGACTGGTGTTGGTAGCTGAAGTGACAGGTTCACCTGCAGCACTCGTTTAGGCAGTATTTGGTTTAGGGAAAATTTAGTGGAAAAGAAAAAGTGGAGGAAAATTGGTAAAATCAAATGTTTGGTTTAGATGGAAAATATGAGGGAAAGAAAGTTATGTGGAAAGTTAATATAAATTAAAAGGAATTTTGAAACTTTTCTTTAAATTTTTCATTCTAAACCAAACAAAGAAAAATAAGATAGAATTCATAATGAATTTACTTTCCATCAAATTTTCCTTTCCGTATAATTTTCTTTAAACCAAACACAGCCTTAATGTTACGGGCAGCTAGAAAGTAATAAGATTTTACTTATCACGACCCTCCATCATCATCCTAAGGAGCTGTGGCGTATATTTATCTTATAAATGTGCAAAAACATAAAGCCAGAGATATTGATTACGATGCGTTTCAGTGCAAGCAGACAGGCACGTCTGGTCACTATGCTTGGCTGCAACCAACTTGTCTTCCATCTCCAGTACCGTAAAAGTATGAGACAGTAGCATGGACTGGTTCATTCCTCAGATTTACAAGCGGAAACTGACAAAATATCAGCAGCAAGCTGTCAGAACATACCCATGTTTTTCAGGGGTTGCTTTTTCTCTGTGATCATCTCTTTTAGGGATGTGTTTTCTGAAAGTTTCTCTTTTGAGCATTCGAGTTTTCAGCAATAAAAAAGAAGATCAGCAATAATCATGTAGTTCCATTTTCATGTAAATTTGTCGGATCCGCACTCAAAACTAATTGATAATGAGTGAAAGTCCAACTATATATTAAAATCATTTTAAAGCTTACAATGGGAAGCTCACTTGCGAGGACCTTTGCCCATTTGCGAGGACCTTTGTTAAAAAAAGTCGACAAGTGGGACCTCGTGCGGTCACGAGCATGTTCTAAGAGTGCGGTCACTCTGATACCATGTAGATTTGTCGGATCCACACTCAAAACCAATTGGCAATGAGTGGGGAGTCCAACTATACATTAGGATCATTTAAGAGCTTAACTTGGACGATGTGAGATAATATCACTATGCTCAACAGTTCATACCATCGAATTACTTATGTCGTATGTTCTTGTACTTGTCCTGTAGGAGGGTGTTGTTATCTGGAAACTCGTACTAAACCGTAGTGAAAAGGGGACAGCTAGTGGTGCATGACCACCCAACAATAATAACAAGCACATTTTACAGCATCTAACTACTCCTTCGATCCCTATGCCATTGTCAGTTTGCTTGTGGGCATTATATGTATGTCGGACATCTACATGGATGAATAAAATCAAGTCCCAGGCC
>NQLW01000039.1:4391560-4522010 GCA_002312845.1 Kalanchoe fedtschenkoi | reverse complement strand
ATGGGAGCTATCAAGATCCTTCTTTATGGATTTGACTTCAGAGCTATGGAAAATGTGTTGTGCACTTTGTTATGTGGAAGAGAAGTTTCTTGGTTTTCATGGGAGTGTGTTGCACTTCATCCAGTGGGAAGTTTGCCAAAGTTTTCCCAATTTCATTCTGAACGCAGCCCCTAGCTCGCTTGAAATCTGAAGAATGGAAGCATCGGGCCTTTCTTGTGCTCAGCCAAGGAGCCAACTTGATAATTTGCATGTCAGCCTTTATGTGTAACATCTCTAGTCTTTGGGGACTCGATCGAGCTAAAGTCTTGGGCCTCCATTTTCTTCAGATTTAATTCTCAGCTAGTTGCCACCATTTTTAAGCAGTCACTCGTTCTATTAGTTTATATTTTAGTTTATTCTGGCTCTCTCAGAGCTTCATTCATAAGGTCAGATCAGTCGGATTTTCGTATCGTCACCACTCAAGCTCTTTGGCTTGTATAAATAAATTGTGAAAAGAGTCCCTCTTTCATAAAAAAACACAAAATTACATGGTATTAAAGTTACATCTACAACATTTCTATCTCTCTTTATTTGACTTGGCTAGATCGGATTGGAATTTTTGAAAAAACTAATATGTGAAATAGTTTTAATAATTTTTGCACTTTGGAGCTTAGCTAATAAGATATTGGACAAATCACATCAATTACTGTTTGAAAACTATTTCTGAACCCCCTCCTACACCTTGGCCTGTCCTCGGCCCTCGGAGAATTCCTGGAAGGCCCCTCTTTTCAGGGTACAGTCCTACATAAAAAAAAAGAAAAAAAAAAGAAGAAGTTCCAATTTAATGAATTGATAGGAGACAACACAAGCCTCAAATAAAATCTTGTCGAGGCTGAAAAATAAAATAAAAATAAATAAAATTTCTGTCCTTGTTGTCCGTTCCATCGTATAATTATTGTTAATGATATTCAATCCCAATATTGTTTTGATTTTCGGGTCGATGCCTTCTCTTCCTCTGTCTCTCTTTATTTTCCACTAATAGTGCTACGCTATGTTATGCGTGTTCCTCATCCCGCGAATTCGGAAATTCTAGGGTTTTGATTTTTAGGGTGGAACCATAAACTGCGGCCCTTCATCATCGGTACGTGTTGTTCGCAATCGCTCTCTCAATTTCACTTTCCGTTTCTGTCCCCTCTTAAGGTTTTGTAATTTGCTTCTGGTGGATTGTTTCTGCATTCGACGTGCTAAATGTGTCGCTACTTGCCTGATTTTCATTATCGCCTATTTTCTGATCAGGTCAATGCCTTTCTGCGAATGCAAATTTGGAAATTTATGTCGCCATTGAGTTAGGTCACCGGCTGGAATCCTGGTTTGCTCGGAATTTCTTTCTCGAAATAAGGATCATGTTGTTTACTTTTTTGGTTGAATAAAGGTGATATAGCGTTTGGGCGGTGCAGAGGCTCTGGTGGTGGCAGCAGTAGAAGTGGAAGCCGTGAATTGGCGGTTATCTGAAGTTGAGGATGACAGACTACCAACAACTCCAACAGAAGCCAGAAACCCATGATTCCCCATCTGATTTCGAGAGAGGCTTCGAGGAGTTGGTACGTGGCCATCTGGATGACTGCATCTCTTATGCATCTCGAAGCTCCAATCGCAATACCGAGGAAGAAGATGATGAGGGTGATCAGCTTGTGAGAAGGAGACGTAGGTCAGATCTTGGAGGGGATGATTTGGCCGAGTCATCAGCTGCAAGGCGACGCCACTCACGGATTTTGAGTAGGTGGGCTGCTCGCCAGGCTCAGGAAATGATCACAACTATTGAGAGGAGAAATCGAGAATCAGAGCTGATGGCACTTGCGGGTCTACACACTGTTTCAATGCTTGATTCATCTTTTTTGCGGGAGTCTCAGTCCCCTACTTCCAGGCAACAGGGATCCATTGAGCGGCCTAGCACCCAAGCTTCAACTATATTGCAAATGTGGAGGGAGCTGGAGGATGAGCATGTGCTCAGCCGTGCTCGTGAGAGGGTGAGAGAGAGGTTGCGCCATCAACGGAGTGTTGAATCAAATGCTAATATGTCAAGTACCATTTTATCTGAAAGTGGGGCTACTGAGGTTCAAGTTAGTGTTGGAGATGTTAGTGAAAGTGAGGCTGATTATGGGACTTGGTCTCATGATCAGCGGAATGAGGGTAGAGATGGTAACAGCTCCAGTCGTGAGCAATCTCCTGATCTCGGTGAAGTTGAGAGGGAGAGAGTGAGGCAAATAGCCCGAGGATGGGTGGAAACTGGGGTCAGTGACCACTCATCTAATGTTACCCAGAGGAGCAATGGTACCAGGGGTGAATGGCTTGGTGAAACTGAAAGGGAGAGAGTTCGTATTGTGAGAGAGTGGGTGCAAATGACTAGTCAACAGAGGGGGGCTCGTGGAAGCAGAAGGGAGGCTCAAACCCCTGGCCATCATGGTGACCATGCACGTGAACACTTGGCTGCCGAAAATCATGATGGTCAACCTGAACATCTACGAAGAGAAAGACTGAGGCTTCGTGGAAGACAAGCCATAGTAGACTTGTTTGTGAGGAATGAGAGGGAAAGACAGAGGGAACTTGAAAGCTTGTTGGAACACCGGGCTGTCTCTGATTTTGCTCATCGCAGCCGTATACAGGTTATCTTTCTTGAGCTTATTGCGTTGCATTTTGGATTTAATATTGCCGTATACACAAGATATCTGCGTATCAGGATATCCATCATTTGCATCGTGCCTGCACCTTTGGTACTCTGGTATATTTATCACAAAGTTGAAATCACTAATAGTTCAATTCATTCCTTTACAGAATGAGTAGAGCTGAGTAATTTTTCAATGAACTGACACAATAGAGTATCAGAGTTAATAAATATGAGATAGGTTTTAGGTTAGTAATTGATATCCCATAAAATGTAACAATGCATTTTCAATTTAATAATCTAAACCTGAATATCTTTTCTGACACTGAAGTTGACAATAATCTGTTATTGCGCGGGCACTTTGGTCTTTTTATGCCTTAGTGATGCAAGAGAAGGCAATTGGACTTTAGTATGCCATTTAATATTAGAATATTTTAGAATTTTGTTAGTTTCCTTATTAATTTGTTTTTTTGATTGGTATTCTATTGCTAGTATGAATAGCTACTTATGGCTTTTATTATGAAAGCTTTTTCCGTGAAATTAATAGTGAAGAACTCTGTGTTTGCTTTTTTTTCCGTACTTCATGGGTTTAAAAAGGGGCTTCGTGGAGTCGAAACAGTTAATTTGCTACAGTTAAGCAGTTTTTTTTGTTTATTTACGCATTCTGCTGAGTGAGATAGATAGCATAAATGGTCAATGGTATTTGCATTTTCAGCTATGGACCCGATCTTCTATTGCTTGCTGTGCACCAGACAATTCTCTCTTATCCGAGTGCTACAACTATTTGGTAGCCCACGCTTGAGTTATTTAAAGAAACATGATTGCCATATGGTTGGCTAAGTTGCTTATGTTAAACCTAAGATCGATGGGAGAAAAAATTTGACTGACTATATAGTGTAATTATTACGCTTAAAATGTCTTGTTCATCTGCCTTATACTTGAAATAGGTAAGAAGCGGTAAAAGAATACATTTTATGTGTCAAGATTTGGTATCATCATGTATACATAAGTGTCTCAAACTGATTGCACTGCAGTATGAGTTAAACAAATTTCTTGATAAATCAACTTGGTTTTCTCCAGTCATTGCTAAGAGGCAGATTCTTGAGGCATGAAAGGCCGCTTGAGGAGGAGAGGCTACCATCAATGGCAACAAATGAATTATTGCAGTTAAGGCAACGACAAACTGTCTCTGGGTTAAGGTGTGTACTTCAACAATAACCTATGTGGAATCTAGATTGCGAATGGAACTCTTTGTTATATACATATTGGGTTGTTTTCAGCATAATATACCTACAGAATCCTTGCTAGTTGTAAAATCTAGATTGCAAAGGTGTCTCACTTTTATTCCGCATTTATATTTTCTTCGTGAGCACTATAGAATTGCTAGAAGTTTGCTGGTAAACAGGCAACAAAGCCTCTTTCTGCTGGCTATACTCAGAGATTATAATAATTAAATATATAATACTGTATAGAGGCCACCTGTGAATGCTCTTTCAACTCATATACAACCAGATGCATTAGCACTCAGTATTTGTTATCAGAGGTTCTCTAGCTTCAGCATTTTCAGTATTAAACTCATACTTGGAAATCTTCTTTTCAGGGAAGGCTTTCGTTCAAGACTGGAGAATATCGTTCGCAGTCAAGTAGGCAGCCAGCCTGATTCCACTGCTGGCAGTGTTGATTCTAGAGTCGATCATGCTCAAACGAACACGTTAGAGGATCTCCAAGTAAATAACATTGACCAGCTGCCGCCTTGGGATTTTGCTCTTAGTACCCAACAACTGCAACTCCGTCATCAGGCAAATAATGCTGTACTGATGATGGAAGATCCAGGAGTTCTGCACATAACTGCTGACCATGAAGAGCACCGTGTAGAACAAAATACTGATGATGATAGAGGAAATAATCAGCGGTCGGCTTCGGATAATTATGATGAACAGAGAGATGTTAATGTGGAAGGTACTGATGGAGATTGGAATGACAATCCAGTTAACTTGGAATCTCGAGAAAGGCAAATGAATAATGCCGAGGACACTCATTTAGCCGAGACTCACAGGGTGTGGCACGATGGTAACACTCAGGACCCATTGCGTACCTGGTCTGACGGGTCTTCTGATGTTCCACGAAGTCGTCGCACTATTCCAGTGAGGAGAATAAACAGATTTCACCCTCCGGACGATGATAATGTATATAGTATGGAACTCAGAGAATTATTAAGCAGGTATGTTTTCCTTTAAAATTAGACAACTATACTGGTCTCTTGACATAGAATACAAAAAACTGAATGCGTGCCTGATAATTCTTTACATGATAAAATTTGCAGGCGAAGTGTCTCCAATCTCCTCCGCAGCGGTTTTCGTGAAAGTCTTGACCAGTTAATACAATCATATGTGGAAAGACGGGGTCACGGCCCCTTTGATTGGGATTTGCATGGAAATTTGCCGACCCCGACTCATGATGATTCTCATGTACAAGAGCAAGGCCACCAAAGAAATGCACAGGCTGAGGATCAAACTGATGGTGCTGTGAGACCTTCATTAGTTCTTCAACCTCCACCTGTCCCCCCACCTCAGCCAATTTGGAACCAGGAATTGAACCCTGCTAGTTGGACTCGTCATAGAATGCACCGCTCAGAAATGGTAAGCCCCACTTTTATATACAAATCATTACTAACTAACTCCATGAATATGCAGACTAGTAATAAAGGGGATAGGAGGTTGGAGAACTAAATAAAAAAGGTTTTCCTTACCAAAATTAGCAGTTAAAATTCTACTACATTCAGTGGCGGTTCCCCAACAATCCACCCAAATGCAACCCAAATACAATATAAATTCATCCGAATAAGGTCAAATTTAATATATTTTTATTATTTTTACCATCATAGGCCATATTCTAACAAAAATAGTAAAATTATATTATAAAACACATTCTTATTTTGAATATATTTTGGACTCAAATACATCATGTTTTAAATTTTATTTTAAAGTTTTAATTATATAATTTTTTTTTACGCCCAAATAAAAATTTCTGGATTTGCCACCGACTTCATTGTCATGAACTAGAGGTTCTAAGCATTCATGATTGTAAAGTGAGGGAACTTAATGAGTTATAGGTTGGATAGTTGTGGTGGAATATCAATCTTCAATCTAATCAATAGGGAGACACATAGAAGAAGGGAGAGCGAACGGCAACAAATAGTTGAAACAAAATCAGGTGTTTGGGGTTCAGATATTGAGATTGGGAAAATATTGACTCGCGGTGTTAGCTCTAGTCTTTAGTTTGTTGTGTGAGTTGCAAGTTAAATCTCCCCTGTGGATAGACTGGGAATTGGATTGTCACCCCTTTTTCTATATCTCTTATCTGTATGGAAAAAAAAAGTTTCTCTACATTATCTCATTACCGCATCTGCTTTGTGATTTGCTAAAACTCATTCTTAGGAATCAAATACCATGGTACCTGATAGCTAGCACACTACAACTAGTTTCATCTCAAGTCTCGATTCACGTTTTGTTACTGACAACGGCGGTATTAACTATCAGCAGGAATGGGAAATGATCAGTGATCTAAGATCTGATATGGCAAGACTGCAGCAGGGTATGAACCACATGCAGAGGATGTTAGAGGCCTGCATGGACATGCAACTCGAGCTCCAACGTTCTGTCAGACAGGAAGTGTCTGCAGCTCTCAATCGATCAAACAGTGATTCTGGTAAAGCTATTTTCCCTAGTCAGTGATGGTGCTGTTACCCCAATTAGTGTTTGTGATTAATTCCACATGAAAATGAATTTATTTTGTAGGAACTATTCCAGAGACATCTGAAGATGGATCTAAATGGGGTCATGTGAGGAAGGGAACCTGTTGTGTCTGTTGTGATAGCCATATAGATTCTTTGTTGTACAGGTATGGATGCATGTGGTGCCTTGTAGTTCTTATGGTGTCACACCCAAAATTTGAAGGATTGTACAAAACGGTCAGCAGTATTTGCACATCCGTTATGCACAATTTTTAAATATGTAATTATCTCGTGCAGATGTGGGCATATGTGCACTTGCTCAAAGTGTGCAAATGAGTTAGTTCGTGGTGGAGGGAAGTGTCCGTTGTGCCGTGCACCTATTGTTGAGGTGATTCGAGCTTACTCAATACTGTAAAAAGAGGTAAGGTCACATCGATTCAAGACCACATAGAAGTCTAATGTAAGTTGTCCTTTCTTGCCTATCAATGGAAGGTAATCAGAAACTACAGCATATGCGGTATTCAGCCGCCATCGCTGTTTCGCTAATTATATGTTGATCAATCTTAAATGTACTCAGAACAAATAATTGCAACTAGCATACCTTGTATTCATCGTCATTCGTCCGTAAATAAATTGTTTCTCCTCTTGTTTCATTGATGCAGATCTATTTTCTGGCCTATGTGCATATGCTAATATTGTCTATCTGGTACATTTGAACCAGATTAAAGGCTCTAGTGCTTATATTATATTTTTATTTGCTTAGGTTGTGTTTGGTTTAGTGAAAATTAGATGTGAAGGAAAATTTGAGGGAAAGTTAGGAGAATTTCATGTGGGAACTCTTGTATATTAAAGGCTCTAAGTTCTATATGTAATGCGAACTTAGGATTTTTTTACTTTATATACTCTTGTATAATAGGTATTGGCTCACCCCCTCACAATTAACCACTTTATATGCCCTTATTTAGCCAATACCAATTAGCTAATATGCAACTTGAACTACGCACGATATTTAGCCATTATGAGCCATAGACATAAACATGAGTAAAAAATAGGAACAACCTTTATTACATGACTCAGATCTATGCTAGGACAAAATTTCTTGCTGCTCTCCACTGCTCCTTGAAGAACGTCACGCCGCAAATTAGAAACTGCACTTATCAAAGATAGATGCTTCCGGACGTATTGATTCTTTTCTTTAAGCCCTCTAGAACTCTCTTTAAATAGGCACGAGTTAGCTTAGAGTTCGAACTACAAACTGATGATGACCTTTGATGTATCTCTTTAGGAAATTATGACAGAAGGCGGACTTATTGGCTGATGGAAATTGAAATCGAATTTGAAGTTGAATTAGGAAACATATTTATCCAGAGAGTTTATCAGCTCTTTTTGATGCTATCCACTAAGATTAGCCTATGACTTTTTTTAACAATTATAGATAATTATATGTGCTTTCCATAGCCTCTTGAAATGCATGAATCAGACATCTTGCGTGAAACTTACGCCCCTCAAAACTTGAAAGGTTTCTGTAGATCAAATTTAGACATTGTTATAAGCTACATGCACATGTCATTTAAGTACTGCAAGCACGGCTATCGCGTGTGGCCAATGACCATGTCAGCTTCTTCCTTTCTTTCTCTGTGTGACGTGTGTCAATCCTCCCTGTACGTAGTAGTGAACCACTGCATGTGGCTCTTGCACTCGGCTGAATGCTATCATCTCTTCGATTCTCTTCCTTTGTCCGACTTTATCCCAAAACTGCCCTTTTTAGCATGTTCGTATTAAGACTTAAAATCAGTCTGAAATATACAAAATAGCTAAAACCTTTAAATAATATCCAATAACGTTTTGGAACTACCCTTCAGTTCCCTTGTAGTCGTCCACTAACAACCTCATATTGAAATCCTAAGAGAATCACATGCTTACATTTTGTGTTGCAGGTCGACACTAATCACACTATAAAATAAGACTCATGAATTGGGGCCTTATATATCCTTGGGTGACATAATTCTTGTCAATGATAATCTGCTTGAGTTACTTAATATATTTGATGTAACAACTATCTATAATTTCTTATGAGGAGTCCGAATCTGATTCTGAACGAATTTGTGTCAGTAAAGTCAATAAAGTTGGTGGATAAATCTTCCTAATTAGGCTCCTGATATTCTGAGTTTTTTTATTTTTATCTTCTCAAATCAGAATTCTGTAGTCCATAGAAGATAATCATCAAAAGATCTATATCACATTCGTGCAGATCTCATTTCCTAAATTGGAGGCCACTTAGGGTTATAAAATGAGGTCTTCGCCCCCTCTTTTCAGTATGTCAAGTTGACCCTTGCAAAGCTTAGTGTCATGTGCATACTAGTAACACGTAGCATAAAATCTCTTAGGATTTTATACCCGCAGTCGAAGTGGAGGACTACAGTGGAAGGAAGATTGTAGTAGACTTTATTAGGATTCTTACTTATCATATTATATATTTTTCTATGGTCATACGTAGCTAACTTGCTTTGTGTATTTCAGGTGTGATGACTTATGTATTATTGTTGTTAGATTATTGCCTTAAATTAGTCTATATTTTGATGCTATATTTATTAAGCTTCAGGTAAATGATTGAATTATTGTATGACAACTTTAATAAATGAATGTTTGCTGCATGATTTCTTATAGTTGATGTAGAGTTGAGGCTTTAGACGCATATCAACTAGACAAGTAGTAATAAACATATGTCGTGCGTGTTGATAGGTAAATATACTCTAGGTTAGCTTTAGGTTAATATGACTAGACTGAACTCTCTATCGTTGTTCGTCAATGTGTATGCCTTTCCTCTATGCTTCTGTCTCGCTTGATTGATATATATAATTTGTATCATTGGTTAAAAGGGTATAATGGTAAGCAATTGTTTATGTCTTGTCATAAAGTTTTAGTGCATGAGATCGTGTATTTTGCTGAGTTTGGTTCATAACAAGACTTTCATCTTTAGTGCCAATGATCAACATAATCACAAGTGAGTCACATGAGCTACACATCTATCTGACTGATTCTATCTCCCTCTTAATTTTTGCAGGCCGATCTTCACCATTCTACATCTCAAATCCCCATTAGAGCTATTCTTTTATTTTGTTTTTATCTTCACTAGCGATTTCAGGTTTTTTCTCCTTACGAGTTCGACCTTTACTTGTTGCTTGCTAGTCAGAAAGGAGATTATAAATTTATTTGTGTAGGCTATCGTTCATGTTACGTAAAATAGGAATAGCACAACTGAGAATGATGCACAAAAACATAATATTCCAATGCTCTTTTAGATAAAAAAAATGATTTGCTATCAAACAAACCTTATTAGAATTGACTATTTCAAAAAATAACTCTTCCATAATTTTCCATGAAAGTCACTAGAGAAGAAAATAAAAGACAGAAGAGAAAAAACCAGACATAAGAGACCTAATATGTTGTTGTAGTTCAAGCAATCTTTAAAAATTTATTACTTACCTTTTGATGCTTCTCCTACGAAAGTTATAGGAGTATTTTTATAGTCGTGAGTGCCTTGTATTTTCCTTGTTGATAAATGATAGCTTTATTTATAGAGCTAACTATGAAAAAAGATATTTTGAGAGGAGACGATGAAGAGAGATGGTAAGAGGAGATGACGAAAAAAACTCTTGTCTATTCCAACTTGCTATAATTTGGCCTTTAACATTGGGTTTTGAACTATGCGCTAGTGGTTGTGTTTTCGATTTTTTTTTATATACAAAATTTGAGAAAAGTGGATTGGACCCTATAAAGTATGAACCCCCGAGGATCGAACAAAAAGTGTTTTTTCATCTCAACTCCTGCTTGATCCGAGAATCCCACAGCCTGAGGACCAAATCAATCACATATGTAGTCAAATTTGTTCGATATTTTTCATCTATTATTTATTAACAAAATACATGCATAAGAATAAGGTTGTGGTAGCCTCTACCACACGCTTGTGTTTTAATGTAAATGTTTTATTTTTTTACTCCAACTAATATTATTTATCAAGGATTAAGATCAGATAAAGCTAAGCAAAAAATAGCGAAACAATAGCTATGTGTTTTGTTTTCATTGACTATTCATTGTTTGATACATGTCAATTAAATTAGTTAATTATATGAAACGAGTAAAGATACCCGTCGTCCCGACGGTTCGGTTCGAGAAAAATTACAAATCGAATCAAATTATTAGTCATTCCTTTTTAAAATATGAAACTGTAAACCGAACGATTTTTAAAAATTTGAAATCGAACCGAACCAAACCGAACCGCAGGGGACGTCGTACGGGCATCCTATTCTGTTACATATCGAACCGATGAGTTTGGATCGGTCCGGTTCGAGAAAAATTAAAAATCAAACCACATTATTAGTCATCGATTTTTTAAAACCGAACTGATCCACTAACATTTAAAATCGAATCAAACCAATATTTTTCAAACCGAACCAAACCGAATCGACCGATTTCAAATCGAACCGAACCAACCGGGACCGAATCGAACCACGACGCTCCCAATCCTACTCTGTTATATATATAGATATATTTTGCTTGACTCATGCCAAGACATTATTGACAATTACCCTTTAAATCCATCTGATTTTATCGGAAACTACCTGGTTTTGTATGCATAAAACTTAGTTTTGCTGCTTTGGATAAATATTCATTTATCAATCACATTAGCACAATTATCGGTTGATATTTCAAAATATATTATTTATAACATTTAATGTTTTAGTTTTATGATTATTTTTCAAATTTTTTGAATGTTACAAAACTTTGAAATTTTTTCCCAACTTTTTTTGTTGGAGTTTTTCTGAATGTTTATAGACAATTTTGGACTTATTAGTGTTAAAAGCACATAATTTAAATATAAAAATTATGCAATTGCAACTTTTTATACGTAGACATACACCATAACAAACTTCCATCACAAAAATAAACTTATAATATTTTAATCCACAAATAAATTCTTTTATTCTTAAGAAAATCTTCTTTCTCCCAAATTGAGATTGCAAGATAATGTGAGGGAAGCAAACCATCCTAAAACCGCCCATCAAAGATTTTCCAAAAGTGTTTTCCCCATGTTCTCCGGAAGTAACATAAGCAAGCACAACACAAAATTGGGTGATTTTAAATAATTATAACAAATCAAATATTGACACATGTCAACTAAAATATAACTTATATAATTAGTTAATGTAAGGGACCATATTGTAAGTAAATCAAGAGAGGTGAATAGCAATTAAAACTAAGCCGTTTTTCCCTCGCTATTTTTGACTTGACATTTACCCAATCTGGTGGCAAGCAAAATACAAGGTTAGAGACAGGTCCAGTGTGGCAATGAAACTGAAAGTGCTCCGGGTCCCTTGTCACCTCAAACTACTTGTGCAGCCTCAGCTTTGAGCGTCCGAGTCACATATCAAGAGGCCCAAATGGCTCATGCATATTTTGATCATCCGATGAATGCCGGTCTCCAAAAATGGCACCTAACTTTGGCTTTGCCGGTTGGTTTGGGGCGAGAGGGAAGTTCCAGAAGGAGTCTGAGTTTTCAAAAAAGATATAGAATGCGACAGCAGAGGCTAGAAAGAGGCCTAGAAGAATCAGGTAGATCTGCCACTCTGCATATCAGTAGGGAAAATCATGTGTCAACATATTTTGTAGCTCATTATTTCATACCACTAAAAATATAGACCAATTCAAGTGAGATTAACTAGACCTTTCCAGTCAGCAGGAACATTTAGTTTGGTGACAACAGCTCCCCATTCTTCAGAGGTAGTAAGCATGATCCTGGAAACAAGGGAAGTTACGCTGTGAGCTCAGCCATATTTATGAATACGAATTCTCGAAAAATGTTAGCTGATAGCATCACAATCGAAGACACTAAGGCTGTGTTTGGTTTAGGAAAAATTTAGTGGAAAGGAAAATGTGGAAGAAAATTGATAAAATCCAATGTTTGATTTAGATGGAAAATATGAGGGAAAGAAAATTATGTGGAAAGTTAGAAGAAAAGTTAATGTAAATTAAAAGGAGTTTTGAAACTTTTCTTCAAATTTTCCATTCTAAACCAAACAAAGAAAAATAAGATGGAATCCATAATGAATTTCACTTTCCATCAAATTTTCCTTTCTCTACTATTTTCCCTAAACCAAACACAGCCTAAAACATGATGATACAAATAGAAAGTTGTAAGATTATTCAAGGGGAGAAGGAAAGCACATTGGTTGAACTGAAAATACTTGATTATGATCGAATAACTATAGTCTTAGGTACTTATTCTTCTTATGTGATGTGCTCATAATGCAAAACAAAATAAACGGAAAAAACGACAAATCTTGCAGGGAGGCTTTTAATAAATACAAAAGAAGCCATTTAGCATTTCCAAAATTACCTTTCACTAGGACAAAATTCCATTGATAAAATGCAAGTGCCTGGATGGAGTCTCCTACTCCAGTGAGAAATTTCCATTTTCTTTACCTCAACAACACAAAAGTCCCCATCTTTGCTCCCACTGAAATTAGGATCACTTATATAAATTCATCTTTTAAGAAAATACAAGATAAATGAAACTCATGAAGAACAAGGATCATCAAAACCAAATGGAAAAAGCGAGAATGAGTAAATACTGAACAAAGAGTTAGAAACCTAAACTAAGTAATGAGCCTGGCCTAAGTCTTACTGATACACGAGTTACCCACTATGCCATTTACAGTACATCAGCTCAATAATATAAATCAGGATAGCAAACAAACATAATCGAATACATAGGTGCACATTATATGTAACTCATTTAATCCTTATTAAGGAATTAAAATTTTTTGAGAGGTGATTTTGCTGCCTCGATCATTAGGTCACCAGATTGTACTGAGGCATGATGACCAGACACTTTGAAATTTATATCAAATACTTACAGAGCAAGATACTTCCCATCCAAGCTGGTGGACATAACTGCAGCTGGCTTTCTAAGAAGTCTCTTATGCCCTATCTTGTTCCAAGTACTCATGTCCCAGACTGATGTCAATGCTTTCCCACCTGTTTCAAAGACACTAAAATTTGTAACTGTATAGAGACCTATGAAGAATCACCTTTATAAAGGGGATAAGCATACCTTTCTGAACAGTGCAAAATAAGAAAGGTTTTGTCCCATCTTTCGAAAAGCGACACAGCTCGAACTTCTCATCCTTTAATCAAAACGAAAAATAAAAAAGTAATTAATTTGGTGCTTAAAGAGGACGGTTAAGACTGACCAATGAAATTGCAATGCATAAGAATCATACCGAGTTGCGGGTCAAGGAAGTCAAAGGAACAGCATCACTAGTGTTCCAAATTCTTGCTGACCCATCAGTTGATGTTGAAGCTAAAAATTCAGAGTCTAGGCTGGAAGATTGTAGACATAAAATATCATGATTTAAGTAGCGGGGCCATCCATGATATAGTTTAGAGCCTATTTCTTAAATTTCTTCTATCTTCGTCACCACCCAAATTGTTTTCCCATTGATCATGCGATATTTACTTTCCTAACCTTATCTGAGTCCATCAACTGATCTTTCTTTCTCCAAGTAACCAATTACATAGAAGCATAACTAATATCCAGAAAGCATGCAATAGAATGCTCTCAATACTTGTTTGACATGAAGATAATTAATGAATAAGAGTGGAGAATGAAGAACTCATATTGAAATGTAATAGGGCATGGAAAGAAAGTATCTAACATTACAAATGTTTGCAGTGTGGAAACAAAGAGGCCTGAAGTTAGCAATAAAATCCAGGACTTGCTTACCTGAAATCCATATCTCGGAAAGATTTATGTGCACATGGCTCATCTATTATGATGCGTAGGCTAGGCCACTCAAAGACTCTGAGATGGCCATCCTACAATACAAATGAATAACTGATCAATTCCATTCATAAGATTACCAGCTTCAGTTATCAGAATACTTGACCATAAAGTTGTCACTTACCGCCCCGCCAGTGGCAAACTTTGATCCGTCAGTACTAAATGCAAGACAGTTCTGCAAGCCAACACCCTGCAGAGGAAGGAGTTCTTTCGCCACCAATTTTAGGCTCGCCTCTGATCCATACAACTCTAGCAATCTAAGTTTTTTGGCACAAAATAATTTTAAATTATTCATCTTTCGTTGAGACTGAGAGCAACAAGGAAATCTAAACTCAAACAAAAACACAAAAATCACAAGATGCTGCGTGTATCTGGATGAAGCAGCATGACCCAGGGCATTGATATCCATTAGATAATAGATACTAAAAAGATGAGAGGAAACTAGCAGGGCATCGGCTGTGTGTCTCAATTAATATCTTCGATTTGAGTACAGGTAAAAAGGGTCAAAGAATGCAAAGGACTCTGCATATACTTTTGCAAATTTTGGAGAGTGTAGTTGTAATCAGTGGAGCATGAAAACAAAATAATGAGTCCATTGACGAAATAGAGCAGGTAGGACGCAGATGAACACTCACTGGCAGGTGCCGGATGAGGTAGAGCAGATGAACTCATCTCCACTGGGATGAACAGCAATGTTGACTGGATCACCAGCAGCATCTTGAAAAACATGGGTAGCCTTGAAAAGGAAGGAAATCAGATAATGGAAAGAGAAAAAAAAAAACCTGGTGTAGAAGAAGTAGAAGTAAAGAGGATGAGGCATAATAGGTGGCGCACCTTGGGAGGGGATGAGAGAGAAGCGGTGTGAGGATCGAAGGCGAAGATTTCGAGTGTGGGTGGAGAAGAAGAGTGGCCCAGCTGCCCCCTTCCGACGACGACGAGATGAGCGTTCTCGGGACGCTTGATCCAAGACGCGCATCGAACAGTGCCCTTGTTCCTCTCGTCAATCTCCATGGCAGAGAGTTGTGGGGAAGAGGAGAGAAGAAAAAGAGGTTCCTTTGTATGTGGGTTTAGTAAAAGACGCGGTGGGCGGGGTAGTAGTAGTAGTAGTAGAAGAAGAGTGGCGTCGTGCAGATTTGAGGGAAGCGGGTCGTGTGCGCAGCGTAGATCGAATTGGGTAAGGATTGATGATGATGATGATGATGATATCTTTTGCAAGTCAACCAATGCGCCAGGAATTTCGGATATCCATTTTGGTGATACTTCTCTTTCTTCGCTGGCCGGGCGTTGAGTTTGACATTTATCATCATCTTCTTCTTCTTCTTCTTGTACAGATCAGAGCATCTACAACGCCAGCTGAGGTTACCATTACAACCCTCTGTTTTGTTTTATTTTACTTTGGTTTTCTTGTTTCTATCACATTTTAGTCTTTATGGCGAAATCACAGGGAACACAATATAAAGAGAACGGATTTTACATTCTCATTATTTTTTTAAAAGAAGAAAATTATATTTTATATATTTATATATAGGGGGTTCCACTAGGAACCTTAAATTAGTAGAGAATTGAGAACTGCATTCTGACTGTTGGCTTGAGAAGATCTAATGGCTGGAAATGGTGGACACGTGTCGTGTGTTGGGTGTTGAGGAGGATGACATATCATGTTTTGGGGGCAAAATGGGGAGAATAAAAACACAATCTCTCTTCTCTCATACACAGCCAAACTCACTCAAAACACAATTCTCTCTCTCCGACAAATCCATTTCTCTCCCTCCAAACTCATTTCTCCCTCCCAAACCCATTTTTTTATCTTCAATCTGTGTTTGTATTGTGTTTTGTTGTTTTTAGTGTTGTTTTTAGTGTTGTTTCTCTATTTTATGTGTTGTGTTTTGCAGGTTTCCTGGATTTCTGGGTTTTGTGGATTTTCTGTGTCGTGTTTCTGGGTTTTCTGAGTCGTGTTTTCTGGGTACAAATCTGGGTTTTTTGGGTTTCTGAGTTTTGTGTGTCGTGTTTTATGGGTGTAAAATCTGGGATTTCTGGGTTTTGTGTATCGTATTTTATGGGTTTTCTGGGTATAGATCTAAATTTTCAGGGTATAGATATGGGTTTTCTGGGTTTCTAGGTATAGATTTGGGTTTTCTAGATTTCTGGGTTTTGTGTGTCGTGTTTTCTGGGTATAGATCTGTGTCGTTCTTTCTGGGTATAGATCTGTGTCGTGTTTTCTGGGTTCTGTGTCGTGTTTTCTAGATATAAATCTAGGTTAAATCTAGGTTAGATCTAGTTTCTTTGTCGTGTTTTTTGAATTTCTGAGTTTTGTATGTCGTGTTTTCTGAGTGTAAATCTGGGTGTAAATCTCTTGTAAATCTGAGTTTTTTAGATTTCTTGTTTAGTATATCTAGGTGTTTTGTGTGTTGTGTTATGTAGGTTTATGTGTGTTTATGGGTTTGTGGATATACTGGGTTTGTGGGTATATTTTTTGAAATATTCTTTTTTGTTCTTCATTTCTGAGTTTTTCAGAGTTAGGACGTTCTGTGTGTTGCATTTTTTATGTGTTTTAAATCTGAGTGTTGTGTTTTGTGTGTTGTGTTTTTTATGTGTTTTAAATTTGTTGTAAATCTAGATTTTCTGGGTTTTTTGTTCAGTATATATGGATGTTTTGTGTGTTGTGTTTTCTGTTTTTGCTCAGTATACCTTCCAAAGAAATAAGTTAGATGTGTTTTGTCATCGTATCTTGTACTTTCTTGTGACGTGGTACGTTGTGCTTTGTGTTTTTCAAAAAAAACTCATAAATGACAAAACACAAGCAAAACAAAAAGCACAAGACACACACCCATATTTGAACCTATGAAAGCACAATATCACATGTCAGAATTCAAAAAATGTAACAAAACACATCACACAGTAAAAATAAAAGACACAAAACACATAACACAGATAAAAAACACGAAAAGCTAAAAATACAAGTTACACACTCAAACCCGGCCAATCCAAAGACAATCCTCTCTCTCCAACAAACTCATTTCTCTCTCCCCAAACCCATTTCTATTTTAGTGTTGTTTCTCTATTTTGTGTTTTGTATTTTGTGTTTTGTTCAAAATGGGGATTGAATACTAAACATATGTTGAATCAGAGTTTTGGGGTTTTCTAGTTCAAATTTAGTACTTTGTGTTTTGTGTTTTGTGCTTTGTACCTTTTCATTTATATATTGAATTTTACGTGACTTGACATGACTTTATCTGACTTGACACATTTCTCTCAACACACAAAACACAAGATACGGACACAAACACACAAAACACAAGACACAAAAGAACACAACACACAAAACAAAAATACACAGCACTGACAAAAAACACGACAAACTAAAAACACAAGAAACATCACACAACACAAACGTAAAAAAATACAAAAACTTAACAATACGAGACACAAAACACACAAACTTGAAAACCAAATCTGAAACTCAAAAGGTCTAAAACTTTGCAATCAACCAGCAAAACCCAAAAGATTCTAAAAAGCACAACAAAAAAACCAAAAATCCAGAAAACACAACACACAAAATCTAGTATACCAACTCAGAAAACCAGATTTAAGAAACCTAGACAACCTAAAACCCCGAAAATCCAGAGAACCCTGAACATCCGAAAAACACGACACAGAAAATCTAAAAAATATAGAAAACCCAAAAAATGTGACACACAAAACTCAGAAAATTCAGATTTACACCCAGAAAACACGACACACAAAACCCATAAACCCAGATTTATACCCAGAAAAATCAGATATATACCCAGAAAACCCAAATCTATAACCAGAACCAAGATCTATACCTAGAAAACCTAGATTTATACCCAGAAAATCCAAAAAACACAACCCACAAAACTCAGTATACACACAAACTCAAAAAATACAACAACAACATGCAAGAGAAAGTTTGAAGTTTTAGTGTTTAAATGGAGATGAGTTTCATGGATTTTGAGAGATGAGAGGAGATGATGGGAGAGTGAGTGAGTGGAAATGGGGTTGATGGTTTTAAGAGAGAAAGTTGAGTGGCTTCCACTCACTCTCTTTTCTCACATGGGAAGTTGGAAAAGTAACTTCCCAACAATTTTTTTTGCACACAATACCCTTTAACTCACTTTTCTAGCAAAAAGTAAGATGTGATAACCACCATTAGATTGAAATGATCCTAGGCGATTATGCGGTTCTCAGTTCTCACATGAAAATGGGGTTCCCAACGGAACCTCCCTCTATATATAATTTACATGCAAGTCTGAGTTCCGGGTGTTCCTGCGTACAATTAATTTTGTATTGTGTTATTTCCCGATTTTAGTTTTTGTAGCTCACATATACTAGTCAAAGGATGATACACTAATATTTCCTAAACATGCAGCAGGATAAATAAACTACTCAATATTTCTAGGCCAACTCTCGATTCTGTTCTTTGGTTGACTAAGGCCGTTGACTACAACTAACTAAAATATCAAATTAAATCCACTTCCAGTCTTCGTGGGATAGAATATCCTAATCTAGAGGGAAATAGATTTAATTCTAAACTAAGTTCTTATAGAACAAATATTTAAACTCTGAATAAACACGTTCCTAGGCGTCCCTAAAATAATGGATGCAAGATAAATTCAGCAATAAACGTTATACCAGTCATGCACAGTATATTCAAAGAGCATGAATAAATATGGTTCAAAATACTTTTAATTGAACAACATGAATCCGAGTTTACGACAATTTAGGATCCGTCGGATCCTAGAATAGAGAGACTACTCACTATGCATCATAGTAATACAATCACAATAATAATGAAAGTAAAACTAGGGTGGTAGAAGTAAGCTTAGTCTCGTGGTGGTTCAACTTTGAACGACAGAATCTCTGCGCTCCTATGTTTGCGAAGATGTGAAGAATGAGCCATACGACTTCTATTTATAGCTGAGATGTCAATTTATAATTATCTTATAATTTAGATAACTTTTGGAAGAAATATATCGCCAAAAGGAGTCCGGAAGGTTGAAATTCAAATATGCTAATTTCTATGTCCAACATGTGTCAGCACGATCCAGATCGTGCTATCTTCGTCTTGAACACGATCCGGGTCGTGCTTTTTGTTATCTTCTGGCATGTGGCTCAATTCGGGTCGTGCCCTTGTATGAAGCATCTCGATCTGGTTCAATCTTGAGCTCTCGAGCTGTTGCTCGAGCCGGGTCGAACTCCTCTTTCAGGTATTTGCATAAATGACTCCTGAAGTTCCTTTTTTGACAATTTCACCACATAATTTCTCCAAATTGCATTAGGGATCCTCAGATTACTTTTTCACAAATCGGACCATTTACTTCTGGAAATTATAGAATAGTCCTTGAAGTTTGGTCTTTTTACAAATTGGTCCGTGTAGTTGACTTTTTATCCAATTTTGACCCAATTTGCATCATTTACATACTTTTCCGCTTCCGAAGCTACTTTTCTTCATATTTAACCTACAATAGATAAATCAACTATAAATTACCCATAATCACTCAGAAATGACTCAAATATATAAAATAGGGTAGATTATTACCTTATCATTCACCCTAGTGAATTTACATTTTAACGTTCATAAAAAATTAAGTTCATCTTGGTCAATGCAGGAGAAGTTAGTGAGGATTTGGTAAGGGATCTAATGAAGGAGAAGTCAGTGATAATGAGTTTGCTTAGAGAGCGTTTAACATTCAAGAGGTGAATTTGTTTTCGTTGATTAACATATGACACTAATTCCTTGGACTTTTGAATCTGATCATACGTGATAGGAGTAAAGGGTATCCTCATTAAACTTAATCTGAAATTAGATTTATGTCATGTCACGTGCTATTCGTGTCATGCCTCATCACAATTGTTATAAACTTCTTCATTTTCACAAATCTTTCACCCTCATTGAAACAAACTTTCCACGACTTAATCTATGAGATACACGTGTCATATTATACATTCACATAGCTATTTGCTAATTTATTAAATTTATAAAATATTAGATTATTTATAATTAATTACTCATATTATTTTTTTCTTGACTTTTATATACTGAGAAGAATTTATTAATTAGAATTTTTCATCAAACAACGACAATAATTAGAATTTATTAAATCTAGTTCACTCCAAGCTTACAAATAATATTAAAAAACACACAATTAAAGATAAAATATGAAAAATATAGCTTAATTCAAATTAAAGTATATAAATTATAGTCAAATATGTTTGACCAAATGAGCTCAAAATTTGTGATGAACATTGTTATCACGAACTGCAGTCTGCCTCTGAATATATCTATTAATTGGGGAGTTTGACATGATGAGACCAAATTATTCGGCCCATTATATATTTAAGTCACTTAATTCTTGATTGTTTAAGAGTGTTATTCAATAGTTTAGCTAATATCTATATCACATGTTTATTTTAGGTCTGAATATAAATACATTCTAAAATGAGTTTTTAGAGTAAAATACGGACAACTTCAGATTAAGTACAGAAGTCACCCTCTGCCTGAGCGCATGAGCCGCACGTTGTGGACTATAGCCTCGCGCACGACGACTCAGCAAGGAGTGAACACGTGTCATCATACGAAAAGAACCCAGAGAGGTTGTGTAGCACTTGTCGCGCACATGTGCTGAGCGCATGGGAAAAAATCTATTGTGCGCGATGTGCGAAATTTTGTATTTCGAGTCACAAGAATTTAGCTATCTTTTAAGAGCCGTAACTTTCACATCTAATGTTCAATTTTGATTATTCAAACGGATATAGAAAGAAGAGATAATAATCTACATTCTCCTAAGAGGAATTGAGATCTACTTATCAGCAAATTTTTGCTAGCTAGACAGTCAAAGTTGGTGGCAGATATGTTCATAATCCAACTCAAACTAGAAGTCCTATTTCTATCGGCTTTCAAGTCCGAGTCTTTATAAAATTTTGTATATATTTACATCACAAGCATTTAAAAACATGTGTCAGGACCTGCCAAAGAGAAAAGTCCTAAAATCTCTAGGATTAAGAAGTTATAAAGCTATATAAAGAGGTCTCCGCCTTCTTTACCAAGTGTGCGGTTCAGTGCAAGTTTTAGCCATAATGCAATCTTCTTAGGAGCAGTGGAGAATGGCAAGGGAATATATCGGAGAAAGAGACAAAGTCACTTTATAAGGATTACTTATTTGATTATGTGCTTTTCCATGACCATTCGTAGCTAATTCATTTGTGTAGTTCGGGCGGTAAAACTTGTGATGTGGTTCTCTGAGATAATTTTTCTTAATAACCCTTGTTATGATTTTATGTTTTGTTTTTGCAAAAGAAGTGATTGCATTAAAAGGGGAGAATGTACATGAAAGAATTAAAGAAGAATTAAAGAATATAAGTGTGACACATAAGAACAACTAGTCTATAAGATGACTCAAATTAATATTAGCTGCCCAAGATAGGTTGAACTCAGTAGGATTGATGGATTTGATGCAGTTCAGCTTCAGGTAGTTGTCCATTCCCACCAAATGCAGAATACTTTGACGATTAAATGTCTTTCCCTTGAAAATCACAGCATTTCTTGCTTTCCAGATGTTATAAGCACCTGCTGCTACAAATAAAAAACTGACCATTCTTAATTCTTTTGAAGGAAAGCTAAAGGTAGAGGGCCAGTGGATAAGTTCCTCCTAGGACTGGAAAGTAACATGCTGAGGGAAATAACACATGGCAAGGATATCAGGGAAGATTCCAACAGTTCCTGTACAAGAAAAAAATAAATGATCTGCTGTTTCTTACACTGGGAACCACAGATCTGATAGGTGGAGTCATTTATCATGCCACATTTGTGAATGATTAATTTATTACATGACAACATTAATGAATGACTTGTTTTGTTGCATAATTTCTTACCGCTTATTTAGTTTTGAGGCTTTAAGTGTAGACCAACTAAATGAGTGGCAAATAAACATATGTTGTGTATGTTAATAAGCACACTCTAAGTTTTTGTGAGCTAGATAACCTAGATTGAATCCTCTATCATAGTAGCTCAGGCCCATACATTCTTCAACTAGGTTGAAAACCTAATCTGCATGAATGAAAAATAAATTCATATCATTTGCTAAAGAGTATGATGATTGTAGAGTATAAGTCATTGTTTTTACTTGTCATCGTGTTCGAATGCATGAGTGTTTATATTTGGCTGAGTTTAGTTCATTAAAATAATTTCATCTTTAGTATCAATAATCAAAACAATCATAAGTTAATCACCTAAGCTACATGTTTATCTACTGATTTATATCTTATCCAATCAACAAATCCTCCCTAAATTGTGTCTTTTTATCAATCTTTGTCAAGTCACTAACTTAGCAGATTCTTCATCCTCGTGGATCAATCATGTACTTACTACAAGCTAGTGAGTCAAATTTTTATAGTTTATTTATATAAGACAGTCCAACAATGATCTTCTCAAGACCTTTAAATTGAACTTGCAAGAGGTTCTCCTTCCTCATCATTCTAATTCAGTCACACATAAATTATATCACATAAATAATTTTTATATCACAATCATATGAGACCAAGTACAATGATCCAATGAGAATAAAGTATGCCAAAAGCACGTTCAATCTTGCTGACACATGTTTCTATTTGAATATCTTTCCCTTTGGATCCTCCGGATGAGAAAAATTTTAAACAAACGTGCTCCTCTCGGGATATATGTCATCAGTTAAATAATAACAATTTGTGTAAGCTGGCATATTTACCGTAAATTAAACTATAGAAATAGCACCTCTTAGTACATAATTGAACAATGGTGATTGATTGAGCATGTTTGTATCATTGTTTGACCCAGCGATACATGTCATATCCGCAAGTCATTTGAAGCAACTGCTTCGAGCATAATTATGGAAATTCCATGATCGCCTCGAGTGAATTGTCCTTTTCACACCATTGACAGTTTCTTCCATCGTCAATGCATACAATCAAAGCTACCCGATATTTCAAAAAATTCATGTTTATCTGAATGTATACTGAGTACATATTAAACATCAGCATCACCCAAATACTTCTCTCCAAAAACCTATACTAAACAACAAAACTCAAATAAACATTGAACAATTGTTGTTACACCCATTGGAGATACTTAGTGTACTTATCTACTGGAGCACTACAGGCTAATTAATGAATAACAGTAGTGTACTTCTAAATTTATGAGAATCCCACCCTGCCATGACTATTACTACTTGGTTGAAAATAAACATTATATTTAAAATACCTCTCGTAACGCAAAAAATAACTCCTTTCACATTCGAAATATTCTTTTAAAGATATCAGGATGGCATACTGCTTGCTCAGTGAAATAGTCTATATGAAGATGATCACCCATAACCTCAGGTTCTCTTTCGATGTATTTATGAGGACGTCGATTTATGCTGACTGTTTTTTTCTCTTTGTTATTGTCATATGTAAATTGTTCATTTAAGAATTACTCATAATCAAAATTATTGGTAGGATCAGATTTTGTGATATTTTTATTTCATATTTATTGTGAGAGGCAAAGCAAGAGTATAGTGCGATAGTATTTCTTTGGGTACATTTTATAGACATATATTTTACAACAGTTATATTTCATTGAATAGGAGTCATACTTATTACAACAACTAGTTTTCTTTGTATATGAGCCTACTTCTACAACGACTAGTTTTCATTTAATGAGAGTCATACTGATTACAAAAGCTAGTTTTTACTGAATGAATAATTTCAAACTGACACTTAATAAATATATTAAATTAAGGAATCTCCTACCTAGCCTTGATAATAGAACAAGTGTGATTGTGTATGATAAATTATTGATCACTCATTCTACTAGTGTCCCTCATCAGAATCTCATAGTCACCACGAAGTGTATCATCCTTTGCTTTGTTTTTAATCTCATTAAGAAATGCTAGCTTTTGGAGCCAAATCTTTCCATTCTTTTCCATCGGTTGTCTAGTTCTTTATTACTTATTAAAAGTCATGAACTGATGATCATCTCCTTCTCCTCAATGCTCCCCTTGATATGATGACTATTCTTTTCTTGTTGTGTGACGTTGTGTGAAGCCTCATTTTTCATAATTGAAGCATGTTGTAGATTTCATTCCGTTGGTTGGCTAGGACTAGAAACTATGAAAGGGTGCGGCATAATATCTTGTTTGTAACCATCGTAATAACTGAGACTAAATGGGTGAGAAGAATTAGGGAGTGGATATGAAAAGGGTTGGTAAATAGAAGAATTCATGAATCGAGTATTTTGAAGAGTAGGAGGCATAGATGAAAATTGATTGTGAATAGGAAGAATTTAAGGACTTTGTGAATTTGAATTTGGTGAAGATTGAGATTTACCAAAATTTAGATAATTACAAAATAAGTAAATCCACCTTGAAATGGATGATCACTCATTTGAAAAACAATTTAACTATAAAATTTTGTATTTTGTGAGAGCTCATAACCTTAAATGTTGAAAGATTGGGAAGGATTGAAATAGATTGTAGAATTTTTTTGAACATTGTCATTATTTATAGTTGAAACAATATTTTTTTTTAATAATTTTTTCTATAGTATATAAAGCATTATTTCCGAACGGTAACTTTGTTATTCAAATATATTGTTAAAAATCTTCCTAACGGTAAGTTGAGGGTAACTTTTAAATTTTTATTAATTGTTGCTCCCCCATTGTCAATTATCACGCTTGAATACACTGTTATTCAAATATATTTTTGAGGGGTAATTTTAAATTTTTTTATTAATTGTGGCTCCATCATAAGTCAATTATCACGCTTGAATACACTGTATCACTTTGATCTTTTATGGTCATAGAAATTTTAAGATAATCATTTCCAACATAGTTAAAAGACTAATGATTCAATAGTATATATATACTCCCTCCGTCCTCTAATACATGTCGTTTAAGGTTAATTTGAGTAGATTAAGATGAAGTTAATGCTAGCGGTTGAACAAATTTAATGAGTGGGTGGTTGGTGTTTTTTTAAAAAAAATTCGTGCATAAAGTAAAATTGATAGATTATTACTGGTGATGAATGATTTTTTTATTGATTATGATAAAGAAGTGATTAATGTTTGATGTTTTAAGGTAGTTGTTGATATTAAATATGCATCGAAAATTGTTAAGTGACAAGTAAAAGTGGACAAAAAAAATCAATTAAGTGACATGTAAAAGAGGACAGAAGGAGTACTTTTTAGGCTTGCCCTTTCTTGCTGCTGATTTGAGGACACCAAATTTGAGGTAGAAGTTTTGAATTTGTGATGATTAAGTTTTATCGTAGAGAGTTGTTGTTCAGACTTCACATTTTTTTCAAGAGGTGTCAAGAAATAAGGTAGACAAGTGACATATATTATTGTTTTGAAAGTGAAGGTATATGCAGATTTACTTGGTGCAATCATTGATCTTTCTTTAGCCGACTTCATTCGAAACTTGTTTGTTAGAGATGAAGCATGTCGAGCAAGATTGATGAGAGTTGTGATGCTAACAGGATAAAGAAATTAGGCATGGACGTGCATATTTTAGTATACTCACCCCTTTTTTTATTTGTGTAACAGCGATTACCACATAAAATTTACTCAAGATCGAAATTTATTAAGAATAATATTTTGTTAAGTTACAATATTTCTTATTAACACTTTGTTTATGAATAGAATTTCTTTCAAAAAAAAATTGTATATAAATAGTAAATTTGTATTCAAAAGTGTACATTCATAATATTAAGTTTATCTTCAACTCAGACACATTCATCAGAAAAACTGCTCAAACCAAACAGCGAAGCACATATCATGTTCTGTGACATTGTTATACAATATACCATGGTATGTTATTAAAATGAAAAAAAAAATCTAAAACGGGCCCTGAACTACCACCGACTACCCAATTGCCGTACAAACTGTCATGATTTTCAAAAACGATACGATGGGAAAAAAAATTGATCTAATTTGGGATGATGCTTAAAATCAGTTGGTTTGAACACTAAAATATAATTGATCTTATTAAATTTATTGAGAATTATTGATGATTGAGTATGAAAAGACATTTTTTTTATGTGCGCAAAATGAAAATATTCATTTTGATAACCAAACGACATAATTTTCGCACACAAATCTAAGTCTTATAATAATATTAATTTAAAAATGTAATAATAAATTTTAGTTTAGAAATCAATCCATTTTTTTTAATTGCACGTTTTTTGAAAATTGTGGTGGTTCGGATCACAATTAAGTAAGTGGTGATAGTTTAGCACTTTTTTTGATTTTATCCCTATTTAAATTGATAAATCACATCCGCTTGAGAAGCAGCCTATTTTTAAGGAGCTAAACTAAAACATTCAATGTGTTAACATAGCTTTTGCCCAAAGCTTTACAACATCAGATGGACATCAAGCTATAAGCATATGAGCAAGAACAATCATCCTGTTGACAGGACTGATATCGATTATGAGACTATAATTTACCGAGGTGGCTAAATATGTGGCATTTTTACCATACCAATTAGGTTACAATCTTCTCAACAAATGGTCTATTATGATAGCTCGGTGGATAGCTGACTGAGACAAATCATCAGAATCCACATCTTACTCTTCCAAAAACTGTAGCAAAGAATCAGTCTGGAAGGAGTCGGCCAGGCAATTCACGCCGCTCAATGTGAAGTGGTTGCTGCTGCATACCGTGTTTGCCCCAACCAAGTGACATTATTAAAGTAAAAGCTGTAGCGCAAAATGTTCAATATCAAAGTATGATCATCACTATAACGTGTGGTAAAACTGTGTAGATAAAAAATGAAGAAAGAAAAATATCCGTGGCAAAATAGAGAGCCTTTGATTGGCATCTGACTGCCTTCCAGTCATTATGTTCTTCAAACCCGCTGAGTTATAAACCTATGGGCAAAGAGAGCATGTGATTAAGCACTGACCAGGTCAGTTTTAGGCATGTTGATTTTCAACAAACTCATAGACAGGAATTTTTCACTCAAATCATTGTATGATTTGTGTGTAGGCTAAATCACTTATATCGATGAGCATATATAATTGATGAGGAATAGGTATGAGGAGGCCTTTACTAGGTGTGTTTCCCATCATGGAACTGAGCATTTTTTGTTGATTTGAATGTCTGAAGGAAGCGTTGAGCTGTCTGAAATTCTTCGTTCTGCTTTGCTTTGTCCCACTTATGTTCTGATGCAAGTATTTCGATGACACGGGGAAGTGCCCGATTTGCTGCATCAGTATCCAGGAAAGCAAGTCGAGTTCTTCTAGCAATGAAATCAACAGCAGATTCGCAATACTCATTCCTTGCGCAGTAGGCAACCTCTGCTTCTAGAAAAGGGTACCCATGTGCCAATCTTTTCCCCAGATTCTCATTCTACAATAGGGAAGGCAGATTCTACATTAAAATAGTTAAGACAAGAATACAAAAACAATTGTATGTAAACCACAAATAACGATTTCACTGGCAACAGAGTTGAAATCCTACTTTGTTACTATGATTGACATTCACTAACCAAATCAAAGTTAGGAGAAAGAACATCATCGTGGTTCGCAATGGAATGACTTAATAAATTCTTGAAACCATAATGACACACCTGGGCTATAGAAGCAACATGCTTTGCTAAAGTACCGTAAGCCTGGGACAAATGCTTGGCTGCAGCAGTGTCCATCACACCAGGGACAACTTTGCCACTGAACGATCGTTTCATACGCATATATTCTTGGGCAAGTACAGTAAACGAGGACGGTTCCCACCCATCCCCACCAATGAGTCGTAAGTAGTTTGTTAAGCATGGATTATTAGGCTTCAGCTTAGCAGATTTTACGGCGGTATCAACAGTGTCTTCTGCCATACTGAAAAAAGGCCAGTCAGTGGTAATGATAACTAATGAACCAACTGTCCTAACATTAAATTGTCCTTACAATAGCAAATTCAAACAACCAGGTTACTACTTGCACTTGACTTGGATTAAAAACAACCCACTGATATAATTGTATCATACTGAATGTTAACAGACACGTGAAGTAATTTATTACAAAACAAGATATTTATGCTTTACAATAGTAGATAATTATTCACGACATTCTATTGTAACATACCTTCTATACGTAGTCCACTTTCCACCAGTAATGGTTAACAAGCCAGGGAAATCCTCACATACAACATGATCTCTAGAAATGCTCTCAGTATTCTTTGCAGAAGGATCTGTAGCCAATGGACGAATACCGCTCCATGCAGACAGAACATCCGTCCGCCTCACCTGCACCATCCGAAAAAAATGCAATGGAATACAAAGAATCTATGATATATGAATGGACATGTTAGAATAAACGAGTTTCCATATTTTCAAATGTTTCATTGTCATCGATAAATTAAATATAATCACCACCAAATAATCGATAATCAAATGATGTGTGTAATGCATTTTGATGTAATTCAACCAAATTCATCAGGCACCCCATGAAATATGAATGCTTATTCAGTTACTGGGGTAAGTCCAAAAGACTTTGAAGTTATACTTATCCACCGCCTATTTGTACAAAGTCACCAGGCCACGGCCCTCCATGAGATGGGGAGAAATTTTTCTTTAATTCAGTTGGTTGTGTACACATTCCACTAAACATGCCACATATGCCTATTGACAATAACCATAATATCAACAGAAACTAGAAAAGTCAAGTGACAATGACTAAGCAAACATTTCTAAGCTGTAATAAAGAGAAAATACAAAGACAAAGGAGGGAGAAAACAACACACCTTGACATTCAGGTAATCAGAGATTGCATCCAGGATAAACTGAATTTCATCCTCATGTGGTTCGGGAAGCATTGTGATGATCGTGTCGGAGTCCGTGGTCCCAGCAACAGTTCTTCCTAACCATGGCAGCATGAAAACAACACGGCCATCTTTAGTTTTTGGAACAATTAATCCCATCCCTTCCGGGGAATAGTAGTCTGGAAGAATGATATGTACACCGCTACTTGGACAAATCATAGGTTGCACATCTTTATCAGCCAACTTTCGAACAGAGTCGCAAAAAGGTCCAGCAGCATTTACGATTATTTTCGCGAAGGTGTCGAACTCTTCACCTGGTACATGAACCAAACTGAACTTGGAAGTAGCACAAGTGGAGACAAGGGACATGGAACAATGAACGGTAAACCTATCTGAATTTTTGTATTTACAAATTACAACAGTTCTTATTACGATTATTTTCGCAAATAGGTCAAACTCTTCAGTTGCTACATGAAGCAAATTGATTCTAGATGCAGTGAGGCACAGATGAGGAACATGAACAATGAGCTGTAAACATAATCTGAATAGGTATAAAATATTTTCATAGCCAAAAAAAAAAAAAAAAATCTGACCTACTTAGCCATGTAGTAACAGATACAAGTTACAGAACAGTGTAACAAATCCAAATTTATCCCAACCCTCTGCTAATTAATATGACCAATCGGAAAATGCAGCAAATCGCCACACCTTTGAGGTGAAAATTACAGAGATGCTTCAGCTGATAATAGAGCCTAATCTGTTGTCTTACTACTGCATCATATGAAGCAATGACATCCCATACTGTAAACAAGCAAGATAATAAGGAAGAAAACAGAAAACAATACTTACCCGACAGGTTGTCTCGGATCCGTGCTCCTATTATCCGCCCGCTGGTCTTATCCTTATGCAGGGATATCACCTCTGCATGGTTGAGGACTGCCGCACCTGATATTGCCGCAGTGCATGCTAATCCAACGTTAACTCTCGAGTCATTCATCTGTCCGTCATAATACACTACCGTGCCTTTCAAATCTCTGCCATTGCCTTTCTTTGCAAGCGTAGGAAAGAGTTCCACTGACTCTTGAGCAGAAAAATATCTGGATAAATGCAGCAGGCGACCTGCAGCCACTAGATCATAAAACTTCAAGCCCATCCAGTAATAAACAACTTCAAACCAGCCAAAACATGGCGTCATGCATGGAAGAGCATGACAGAGGTGCGGGGCATTATCAATGAGCTGTTTACGCTCCTTGAGTGCATGAAAAACTAGTTTCAGCTGTCCATAGTCGAGATTAAATACAGCCTTCTCAAGGTACCGAACTCCTGAATACATCCAAGTACTCCCTCTAATTAGTAAAAGCACATTAAGGATGTCATACAAGTAAGAATATCAAAGAGCACATGAGATGAAAGGCGTTCATCCATTCAAATAACTATGATTGGAAGACGAGAATGTAGAGAAAGGATTATCAATAAGGACATAAAATACAAACACGTTAACAATCTATCAAAACAAAAAAAAACAAGGGACTAGACTATGTATTGTTATACAAAATATAGGCAAATTTATTGTATGTGTAATTACTACTTAAGAGATAGAGAAGAGGCAATAGATAGATGGTAAAGCAGTCAAATGCAGTTCAGAAACTTAACAGTCAGTGATGAGAAAGCTGTAAACAATGGCTTCTGTTTTATTTGGTTATCCACAAACATTTAGTGTAGGAAAAAGAAACAAACTAGGGAGAGATCAGACAAATGTTTAGTAAATGTCGGGATCCACATCAATTCAAATGCTAGAAATATATGTAGACGTCTACAAAAAGAAAAAAGTAAACAGGAAGGAAATAGTCCACAGCCAAAGCAGATAACCTATAACTAGACACAGTTGAAGGGATGCAAATAATATGGAGTATGTGGAAACAAATTATACCAACAGAAAGTTCAAGGTAATTCAATGAAAAGAAACCTAAAGAGCATTTTATTGCATCTGTAGGAGGAGCGGAGCGAGTACCTCCATGAATGAGCTTGGTGGACCTAGAGGAGGTGCCGGAAGCGAAATCCTCTCGCTCAACAAGGCCGACACGGAGGCCTCGAGCAGCAGCGTCAAGGGCGACGCCGCATCCAGTGGCGCCTCCGCCAATGACGAGAATGTCGACAGGATCTGCGGCAGTGGAGGCGATCAAGGCTGAGCGGTGCGCAGACCTGGGAGGGACGACACCGTTGGCGTTAGCGATCCTATGCCTGAGAGTGTCGAGGGCGGGGGCTGCGGCGCCGCGGTCGCTGGTTGATATTGAGGGATCGCGGAGGAGTAGAGTAGAGCCACCAGCAGCGGCGACGGCAGTGATGCCGAGCCGTCGGAGACGAACCGAAGTCGCCATGGTTGATTAAAGAGGAGGAAGGGATCCGAGACGCACAGTTTGATTTTCGTGTGCGTAAATAAATAAATAAAATATATATGATTTAAAAGGAAGGGAGAGAATTTTTATGTAGTGTAAAGAATATTGGGTGATAAATGAGAGGCGGACCTCGAGAAACGGCTCTGAATGCTTCTTCTTCGCTGCTACTTCACATCTCTCTATAACGCTTTTCCAACTTTTTTTTTTTTAATAATCCTTTTTGTTTTTATTCTCTAATTTTTATTTTGTTTTTTACAAAATTGTAAATGTGAACTGCAAATTTGCAATATTACATTTTGAATTAGAAATTTGCCACATTAATAAATGTAATTATAAATATAATATATTTCATAAAGTCACAATTGAGAATCACAATTTGAAAATTGCAATTCTGAACTACAATTTTCATAAAATAAAATAAGAATTACACAAAAAATAGGTTACGATGGAAATAAAATTACCAAAATTTGGTACATTGAAAAAAAAATTGATTTTCTTCCATTTCGGTTTCACGGGTGTCAACTATTACTCACCTTGTTTTTTTTTACATCTTTTGTCACATCTCTTTCATGGCTACATGCATATATTGTCATTGTTCAAATTTATTAGGGTAGTATGTTTGCACAAGCAGTAGTCATGTTTATTCTCATTAGAATGAAAAATTTTTCATTGGTTCTTTATTTGAGAGTGGATAGTTCAACGCTATAGTTGGGCTTCTCCATTCAGATAAGGTGCGTTTTTCGAGTCTCTTATCTTTACATAGGTCTGCCTCGTGCCTAATTGCATTGTAATTTTTTTCGAGATCAATGAAATGTATCTTTTATCTTAATTGCTGTCCTGATTCACTTAATTTACGTGATAGCGTGATTCGTACCCTTTTGCGAATATATTACTTATATAATCATTTGTTGCCTTAAAAGTACTTAAGTTGCGCGATAAAGGCTAACATGCTGACTCATGCGTGAGCCAACAAATGTCGCACGAACTAGTTCGTGATAATTGATATCTAGAGCAAGGTACACAGTGGTGTCAATCATGAAATCAAGCTAACGGAGGCAGATGTGCCCAACTCGGGATATTGATAAATGAAATCGAGATTTTTGAGAGACTGGATACAAGAACTAGAAAGAATATATGGCGATCTCAAAGTATACTTTATTACTTGCTTGTCGGACTACTCGAGCATACTAATGATTGTCAACAGGTTCTCAAAGTATGTTACCTTCATTTCTGCCTTCAAAATCGTGCTCAGCGGAAGAGACAACATTCTTATTCTTCCGACACATCATGAAATATTAAGGAATGTCATAAAATATTATTAGTGATAATGCCCACAAACTGATAGATAAATAGAACGCTTCAACGGAATTATTAACGGAATACTTGCAACACTTTATGAATGCAAATCAGACAAACTAGATCAACTTGCTAGATAATGCCCTGTTTTGCTTCAACTTACGCAGGAGTTAGTCTTCCAACATGAAACGGTGATGGGCCAATAACCATTTATGACACATACTTCATTAGGACAATATATTGGAAAAAAAACCCGAGGACGTTCAAGTTCTCAAGAGAATGAAAGGTAAACAAAGATGTAGCGAAAGCCTACATGGAGAAAGTCTCGAAAAGGATGAAGAAGTGAGCAGACAAGAAGAGGAAGCCACTAGAGTTCAAAATTGGAAATTCAGCGTTGGTGAAAATGCTTCAAGAACAACTAAGGTTCCTTAGAGGTAGAGATAAACGCTTAATTCGGAAGTGTGAATGCCCTCTCCCAATCATCGCAAAGATAGAAAATGCTGCCAACGAAGTGGAACTCTCTGAACGGATGAAGATTCACCCAATGTTCCATGTGAGATGCTTGAAGCGATTTTATAAGGACAATGAGGATCCAGTAAGGAGCGTCACCAATAGACCAAGGGTAAAGCTATCCACAAACAACAAAGAAGAGATTGAAGGCATCTTATCAAAGAGGATCACCTACTCACAATTTGGAGTACAACAAAATGAGTACTTAATCAAGTGGAATGGCAAATGTGTGGAAGAAGTTAGTTGGGAGCCAGCAACAGAAGAGTAGACTATGTCTCCGAGAGCGTCGACGAATTGAGCGAGGGATAATGTCATAGTCTAAGCTTGTCGAGAGCATAATTATGTCTATGACTACTTGTTTTCCTTAGTAAAAAAGTAGTATGTTAGCACAAACAGAAGACATGTTTGTTTATATGGGAATCGAAGAAGTCTCTTTGGCTTCTTACGGAGGAATGGATAGTTCAGGGTTTTAGTTTGGCTACTCCACTCAGATAAAGTGTGTTTTTCAATTTCCAAATCTTTAACATAGGCATGCTCTCGTGTCTACTTGCGTTGTAATTTTTTTCGAGATCAAGAAAATGTGTATTTTATTTTAATCGATGTCCCAATTCACTTGATTTATGTGATAACATAATCCGTGCCCTTTTGCGAATATATTACTTATATGATCTTTCATTACTTTAAAAATACTCGAATTACGCGATATAGACTAATTTAATTACTCTTACATGAGCCAATAAATACCGCACAAACGAATCCGAAAGCTAGTACATCGACACTTAAAACCTTCTGCGAATGAGGAGATTTGGCGAGCTCGAGGAATGGTGACATAGATTTTAAAGTGTTTACTCTCTTTCTTTATGATAATTTTTTTCCGCGCCAACCTTTCATTTATTTTCCCTAATAGAAAATGACCATAACCCCATCATCTACCTCGCCCTCACAACAATTCATTTTCTCTTGCATTAAAAACTAGACCAGCTGATTTGTCCGTCAAAGAGCAGTTGGAAACATAATTTTTTTAACAAATGTCGTTCTATAGGAAAACAATGATATTAGAGTTCCAACATCTGCATAGAATGTTACAAGTTCCATATAACCAAGAAAGGATTACAACCATATTTGATCACGCAGAACCAAGTGGTAAAGACAAGCTAGTTATTGAATATGTATGCCACATTAAGATATACAGACAATTCCGATACACCAAAGTCGAAGCTCGTCAAAGACCAATCATGAAGTCAGTGGACGAGGTAGCCTTTTAGCAATTTCCTGACAGAAGGGCAAAGATTATGCATGTGATTGAGACAAATGAACCACTCGCTGAAAATTGTTGAGAATAGGAAACATCAAATGGAACTAAAATATGCATAAGTAACGGCAAGAAACTAACACAACAAGAAGTGATAAATCAAAAAAGGCATGCCGCATAGGGGTGTAAGGGTTTTGGGTTGACCCAAAACCCAACCCAAATTAACCCAATTAAAGTGAATTCGGGTTAAGTTATTTTATTTGGGTTGGGTTTTGGGTTGTAATTTTTGGGTTGGGTTGGTCTTTGGGTTGTATAATTTGAATTCGGGTTGACCCAAATTGTAAAACACAATCCAAATTACAAATATATAAAAAATAAAAATAATTAAATGAAAATAAAATTAAAAATTAAAAAAATATTTTTTATTTTTAAAAATTTGTAAAAAAATTATAAAAATTTGTAAAAAAATTATAAAAATTTTTTAAAAAATTTTAAAATTTTTTTAATTCCTTTTTTAATTCCTTTTTGGATTTTTTAATTTTTTAAATTTTAAAATTCTTAATTAATAAAAATAAATGGGTTGACCCAAATTCAACCCGAACTAAGAGTTTTGAATTTGGGTTGGGTTGGGTTGTTTTGAATTTGGGTTGGGTTATTCTATTAAAAATGAATTTGGGTTTTGAGAAACCCAACCCAAATTCAACTTTTGACCCATATTTACACCCCTAATGCCGCAAGTCTGCAATAGCTCATTTCACTAAGTTCTAAGCTCATAAGAAGTGTTACATTCATAAGAAAAACAATGAGGTAGTTCAATCTATGATACAATGAGAAAAAAATCTACAATTGTGTAATTTATCAGCAATATGGAATTGGTATTTTTGAGAATATAACTTTTTAGTTTTATGCCTAAGGGTGCATTCTCACATAATGTCAACATCAATTAATAACAGTAATTTCAGGTCAATCAAACTATGTTCTTGCTGTCTCACTATTAATGTACATCTCAGTCCAGTCCACCCTAATTGCAGCTGAAATCCCACCCTAAATAATTTCATAACAAGCTAGAAAGATTCAGCATCATAAAAATATGAGGTTTCTACTGAATGCGCAGTTTATTCATCTGTGATCCAAAAAGGCTCATTAAGTTTATTAGAAAATCAGATAACTTATTTTAGCTGGTTAGAAGCTATGAATATTTAATTGGGAATACCATAATGTTTACGCTGTCTAACTAATAAAAACTGTGTTGATGATTTCGGTGCCTCCTCTTACATCCATAAGTTGGAACAATAATAAAATCAACACTATGCTTGTTAGGTTAAAACAAATGTCCACTTCAAATGTGTGTGTGCAACTGAGCATGCTTGCATATGTAAGCATGGTATGCCAGTGTGCCTGTCTTTGCTCAAAAAAATAAACATGAAAAACAAGAGAACACAATAAGTGACATCCTCTTACATCTACTCTAAAGATTTTAAATATCGCCATCAACAACTGGACAAAAGCCTATATATAATAAACTGACATGTCACAATGATAGGAACGCTTACCTCAAACAACTGATTTATATTATCGGCTGTTTTTGCAGATGTCTCGATAAAAAACATTCCATTTTTTTCTGCATATTCAAGTCCATCCTAAAAAAAACACAGTAAAATTGATTGGAAAGATGTCGAGTACTGATACGTAGAATTGATGCTTCTATGTATAAATTTATGCACAAGAATCACCTGAACAGAAACCTCACGGTTCTCCTGAAGATCAGCCTTGTTACCAACTAGAGCTAAAACAATGTCAGGGCTCCCATGCTTTTGTAACTCCTAGAAGATGTGAGTTTCAACAATCAGCCAGTGCCACTAAAAATTAGATGCTACGCAGCCCCCATATGAAAGATATGCATCTGATAAATTCAACCCTAAAACTAAACACTCATCAGGTAAACTGACTAAACATGAACTGAAAATGCAGCTGCAATATATATAAAGAATATAACCTTGACCCAATATTGAGCTTTAGTGAAAGAATCTACGCTTGTTATATCATACACCACTACTGCAACTGCAGCACCCCGATAGTAAAGTGGCGCCAGAGCAGCATATCTACACAACACGTGACCAATGATCAAGTTCAACATTCTTTGTCTAAGATGCCATACTCTACCAGGTGGAACTAAAACTCCTTGGACAGCACAGCAGAATTTCTCGAGTAAGGAAAGATAATGTATAGCTACTGGTACCTTTCTTGGCCAGCAGTATCCCAGATTTCGAACTTCACTGTGGTGGAATCTTGCAAAGCTATAGTCTGTGACAGGAATGAAGCCCCAACAGTCACCTACAATTGGTTAGAAGAAAATAGTTATGTCAACAATGTCTTGAAAATATAAAAAGCTGGTGAATCATCATTGTTTCAAATTAAAAATTATCAAATGCAGTAACCTTGGAAGTCGGATCAAATTGGCCCCGAACAAATCGAAGAACGATACAGCTTTTTCCAACCCCGGAATCTCCTAACAAAACCAGCTGCCAGAGAGTAAGGAAATATTATTCACAGTGGATCAGAAAGAACAGCTGAAGTACAGTTTATTTTGCACATACCATTATGGTTGTTGACAACAAAGATGTAACATTAATTAGAGGTATCATTGCCAAAAAGTGAAAAAAAAACAGAAGAAATAATATTATATATCTAGTTATCTACATTAGTTGTATGTTATACGAATGTAAACTACATTCAAAACATATTGAAATCGGTTCTCATTCGAGACACGCGAAGGTATGTGCATACAACTACATTCAAATCCACCATGGAATAGTATCACACAACTAATAATGAGATCGATCAAACACATATTGTCCAGGAACGCGCAGTTTTATTGGAGATCAGCTGAATATGTCAGTAATCCAAAGTTAATGTGTCGTTGGCATACGCCCATTTGCAAATATTGTTTCACAAAATGCATAAACTACAACAAAATGGGATAGAATTTTTAAAAAAATCATTTTCCATGATAGATAGAACCATAAATGACGTCTTTCATTACATCCAAATCATTAATTTGAGGAGAACCAGAAAGTGAAGCTGAGATTGAAATGAATAACAAAAGAGCACCTTCACTCTTAAGTTTTTAGCATCCGGTGCAACTGCACTATCTTGGTCCATCCCGCTCAGCCGTCTGGCACTCCCATCTGAAAAATAAACAAATTATGACTAACATCCAAAAAAAACTAAAATGAATTGAAACCTGAGGGCTTGAGGGAGACACGGTGTACAAAAATAGTCAGGAGCTGAGTTGTTAGCATTGATCATTTATCATAAGGCTGGATCCTAGCATTCGATCCAGTATCAATTACCAACGCCAGAATCATAAACCCTAAATGCGAAATAAGCATCGTCATCAGTCAAGGAACAGATACCTGGCAGAGAGGATGAGCATCCCATCTCGTAAGAGCAGATCCTCCGGGAGAAATCCGACAAATGGACGCCGTAATATCTGAAGCCTAGGGTTCAGGTTGGTCTGAAATTTTGGGGAAAACAGCTTCAGAAGAAACCTATCGACGTCCCGTCACATCCAACACTCGCCACGTTGTTTCCATTTTCTCGATTTTTTTTTAATTTGCTTTTTTTATAAAAAACTTTTCCGCTGCGCTCTTTATAAAAAAGTCTGAGATGATCACTTGTATGCCATATTCTTAATTTGATAATTAGAAATAAAATAAATAAAATATTAGGAAAGTTTAATCAAAGTTTATGTTCAAATAAGTCAAAGTTAGAATTTACGGCAGAATATGAAAATAAAAAAAGTGTTGTCGTGACGAAAGGGAGTGACATCAATCAATACTTAAGTTGTAAAATATTCATCGAACAAATTGACTACATGTTCTCAATTTTAGGTTGAGGTGAGTAGATAATTCTCACGTACTCCATTATGATATAATACACTAATATGTTATGTTGGGCATATGATTTGCATGTTTATCTAAAAAAAAGTGAATTGATTTGTTAAGCATTTGTTCATGTGCATACACGCTGCATCATATCTGCGACGTTCTGTTATGTGAAAAGATAACGCGTTCTGTTATATAAGTGATACGATGATCCATATCAATATCGACGACTGCTTAGTTAAAAAGGACTTACGTCGCAGTTCATGTATGTGCATCACACATTCATACTTGCATCTGAATTGCATCATATTTGTATTAATGTGAAAGTTTTATTCTATAAACAAACTAGAAAATTGTGAGTGACTCACACATATATGTGTATAATACGAATGACGAGTCGTATGCGAACCAGATACGGTTTGAGACTCCAGTTGTGCCACATGTGTGCTGACGAGGATGATTAGTCTAGTGATCCTCCAGACACGGTTTAACACCGCTGCTGGACTTAATCCAGACACGGTTTCAAACCGCGGTTGGCCTCAACTATACCATTTTAAAAAAAATTAGTAAAAAGAGGACTAATCGGGGAAACAAACTTCACCAAATGATTAATTTAAAAAATTCTTAGAAGTAACATTAAATATTTGAAAATAACATTAAATTACGCTTTCAAATTTTAAGACTGGAGAAAGTTGAACATATTTAATTAAAAAACCTAATAAAACAAGAAACAACATTTTTAACTAAAAATATCGTTTATAAGCTCTTTCTAAATTAGACGACACTTATCAAAGAATTTACCCGGAATTGAAATTAAGGCAATATAGAGGAAAAGTGGATTCATACAACGACGAAGAAAGAGGATGGGAGTCAGTTACAGCAAAACCCAACGGCGTCGTTTGAATCACATCAACATCGCAGCCCGGCTCCAGCGATTCAGAAATCTAGCTTGATGCGTGAGGAAGGCAGCTGCAGCCCAATGATCGAGGCCGGCCAACAGGCGAATTTTCGTCCGGCGGCGACCAAGTGGAGATCGAGATCCGTATCCGGGAAACATAAATACGAGGTGGGGCGATGAAATTGAGAAGCTTCGGATCGTTCCCTGTGATTTTGGTCGTGCTGGTTATCGGTTTCGAGTATTACGGGACGGTGTTTCTTCTGATTGAAAGCTGGCTGGGTCTTGGTAGCTCCGCCGGATGGTGGAACGGGTTCATCTACACTCTTCTGGCGCTCCTCGCCTTGCTGTCTTTCCTAGTCTGCGTTCTCACCGACCCAGGCCCTGTTCCCTCCGGTTACCTTCCAGATGCCGAGAACCAAGATCCCAGCGCTTACGTAAGTCAATCTCATTGCTCGAATCAACTTCTCGCTTGGCTGCTACTTCCGGACGCTCCTTCATCGATCCACTGTTTACATGTCTCTTGGCAGGGTCAGCAGCACAAGCAATGTGACAAGTGTCATACGTACAAGCCCCCTAGAGCGCATCATTGCCGCATATGCAGAAGGTGCATACTGAGAATGGTACACCTTCTGTCTTCATGGAAAAAAAACATTGAGCTCAGAATATTTTCTAATACTTACGGAAAGATAAACTCTGCTGCAGGATCATCACTGCATTTGGATTAACAATTGCGTCGGGCACTGGAACTATAAGTCTTTTGTGAACCTTGTTTTTTATGCAACTATTGGAAGCGTCCATGCTACAGTTTGTTTAGCTTCTTATTACCTTTCTTATCACTTGTGTATGTGAGATTCACCGTATTTAAGTGAGAATGTTTGGCGCGTCCAGGTCATGATCACACGCTTTGCGCTACAGCACGGCTTAGGTTTTGCTGACTCGACCACCTTCAAAACTGTATACGTAAGCACACTTGCAATCATATGTTTAAGGATGCAGTTTTAGCTCATTGTATAACACGATATGTTTTCAGGTTGCTTATGGAGTGCTAGCAGTTGCCTTAAGCTTGGTACTAGGAACGCTACTGGGTTGGCACATATATCTCGTTCTGCATAACATGACTACCATAGAGGTAGATTTGTCGTTTTTCTTGATCCACAAACATTCCTTTCTCTGGGCCTTATCTGATAGCTTTGTTTATCAGTACTATGAAAGCACAAGGGCAGCGTGGTTGGCCAGAAAGTCTGGGCAGAACTATCGGCATCCTTTCAATCTCAATTCCTACAAGAACATTTCCTTGGTATGCTTGCTGCACCAAGTTTGACATGCAGACACAGGCTTTCTAAATTAAATTTTACAAATAAAAATATAAATGCAGCCCATTGACTTTTTTCTTTCTTTTTATTAACTCTCTTGTCAACAGATACTAGGTCCTAACATGCTGACATGGTTATGTCCCACAGCGGTAAGCCATCTGACAGATGGAACCAGCTACCCAACTGCACGTAACAGTTGATATGGGGTGTCTCAAATCCTGTTCATACTTGATATGAGTGGCAATTAAGGCCATTATAAGATTCTGAAGGCAGGCCGATGAACATCTTTGGGAAGCTTCAGTGAGTCCAGCAACAAGTGAGTGATTTCACTCATACTGTTGTTTATATTGTCACCTTGGAGAAATTATGGCCCCTTGCATACTCGCGTCTCCCTATAATTTGCAGTTGTCCAAAACATTTATGGTGTAAGCTCTGAGGAGATGTAGGATTGTCATGGCAAATAATTTTCAAATTAAACAGGCGTTTCTAAAAGTGTTTTCAAATTTAGCAGGTCTTGCTAAAAGTGTTGAGCGTTTTGTGCTGTTAGGCTGTCCTTTCCTTATGGCTTATGTTCATTTTAAACGAACAATTCTTTATTTAAGGATATTTTTTTATTTATATAATGGGAGATACACTACCTCAGCTTTTTGTTTGAGATGAATACATATATTGGGAAGAAAGGGTATTTGCTGAAGAAGAAATAGAAATGGAGGGGAAAATGCAGAATAAGAATAAAAATAAGAATGGGATGCCTGGGGGAAGAAAGTTGTCAATAATAATGTTGTTACAGAAGAACACAGAAAAGGTTGGGAGAAAGAGGATTATTTAGATGGACAGTCCAAATGTGGAATGTGGACACCGCAAATTGGTGTTCATGCCGTGGTGGGCTAAAAATGAAAGTAATAAATGATAGATTGGATGTGTTATTATTTTGATTTTGTTTATCTTTGATGATGAATCACTGTGCTTTGAAATTCAATGTGATAGTTAACTGGATGGTTATTTTTCAAAAAAATCGTATTTAGTAGGAATGGCTGTCTAGACTTACGAGTAATCAAGTATCTTTGTATTTTACAGAAAATATATTAATGTCTTCTTATATATAGTTTTGTGTGTAAATTATACACAAAAATAAAAAATAAAATAAGGAGAGAAAGAGAGCGCAGCACCATCTCTGATTGGGTACGGTGTGTGCTATTCTTTTAGTCCATTCTCCTTAGTAGTTTCCAGGGAATTACTCCTCTAGAGTAGAGATAAAAGCTCCCTCATATCTTCTGGAACCGTCAAAACCAACCCTGCTATAAAATACAGGTTACTGACTTTCTTTATTATCATTACACATATAGTTCCAAATTTGTATATTCTCATAAGATAATACTCTCATGTAAGGCCTAACAGGTCTTCCTTTACTATATTCTCCTTAGTGGTTTCCTTAAGCCTCTACTCTATCATAAAGATAAATGGGAATGAGTTGCACACTACTCCATCATATCTTCTGTAACTGTCAAGGATAGTACTACCATAAAAAATGGGGTGATGGCTTCCTCATTTCATCATCCCATGGACAGTTCTGCTTTCTCATACATGAAAGCTACTTGAAGAAGCTTTCAAGGAGGTCGTCCTACTTATGAGCGCCAAAGACGATTGAAAGCATCTTATCTTGGGCGACATCAGTAGCAAACCCGAGCGTAGTTATATGAGACTTGTTCCCTAAAGACAAACTGCATAGTATTGATTTGTTTTTTTATTTTTATTTTTATTTTCTACTATCTTTTCTCATCATTTTAATGAACATGTCATTGCTTTTCATAATTTTCTGTTTATGGTATGCTATAAGTAAAACTCAATTAAAAGTCCATGATTTTTTTACACCAATATTAAAGGAAATAAGTTTGTAACTAACTGCATTTTACTTAATTTACACTAATATCTTTAACTAGTATTGCGGCTCCCTTTGCTATTGGTGCTGAGGCCAGTGGTGCAGCGAATGTTGTTAGGGTCATAATTGATATTGTTGCAACTAAGATCATAGTAAACGTGGCTAATGCTACCATCATCTCTATACTTGCAACAAAAAATTGAAAATCGTGGTGATTTGCACACCTCCAGGGTCAGAACAATATACTGGTCTCAATATTAAGTAATGGTCTAGTCGCATGAAGGTGTGACGGGTAACCATGAGTTTATTTCAGATGGTGATGTGAAAATCATCAACGCCCGCGGAGAATAATCCAAAAGAGGCGGAAAAGACTCTCGTTTAGGAAAGTATAGGGAGATTGGATGTGATTTCTAACATCATTGACTGATGATCCGTTTTGTAATGTATTTCAATAAATGTCGTTTTGTTATCCACATCAAACACAATTTTATAAATCATAAATAATTCAAAAAATAAAATAAAAATTAAAAAATAGAAAAAATAAAAAACACTAGTTTTATTTATAAATATTAAATAAATAAAAAATTATAAATTCATATTTTTTTAATTTTTATCCATTAAAACAATTAATGAATACCGGTTCGGTTCAGTTTTTAAGTAAAATCGAACCGAATCGAACTGTTACACCCTTAGTATGCTCTCATAAGATTAGTTGACATCTCATGAACGATAGAACGCAGATTGTGTTTAATATTACACTAGTTAGAACATATCGAGTGATGCAAACTCGCAATCTTGGATGGGGCTCTTTGCGTCAAGATAAACTTGCAAAACTCCATATTATGCTGAAGAAGTGTTAAGAAGTGTGTAGAGATGAAATTGATGTTGAAGTAAAATGCAAGTGTGATTGAGTCAATTTATATAAAACGGTATCCTGATGGATTGTTGTTTGTTGAGTTTTCTTACACCAAACACAAGTGTGATTGGGTGTCTTTATAGTTCGGCGAGCAATTTACTGCAAAGTAAAAAGATTGTTCAACTTTTATCAACTTTTTTGTAATTTGACAAGATAGAATAAGGTTGCATGTTTGAGTTGTTTAAAATAATAAAGGTTACAAATATGTTCTGATGTGTACATCGTTCAACACTATTCATCTGCCAAGAAAGTTGAAGTCGATTCGTCTGAATATTTAGTATTACTTTACAAGATGCTTCTACATATTAATGTCCTGCAAAATGGTTATAATTTCAATTTAGACGGGTCTTCTACAAATGGAACGTTGTGTTAAAGTTACACTATATAACGTCACTTTATCTCCAGAAGCATCGTTTTAGGTGTTATCCTTATAGACAGTACTTTTTAAATGGAAAGTCATGTAAAGTTCAATAACATAATGTCGCTTTATCTCCATAAGCGCTATCTTAAATGTTATAATTATAGGCGACACTTCTACAAATGAAACATCGTGTAAAGTTAAATACCATAAAGTCACTTTATCTCCATATGCGTCGCCTTAAAAGTCATTCTTATAGACGGCATTCTTGGAGTTGAAGTGCTGTCTAGAACGTTATCTTAAGACTTACTCCTATTTGGCCAACATCACCTGAGGTGACAAAATGTTATTTTGATGGGGTTTTGGACAGACTAAACTGATTCCTATTAATTAATAGGTAGCAGTTTCATCCACCTTATAAGAATTCGACATCTACTTTTACAAAATTTACAAGTTTTAACAACAAAAATGATGTTGTTCAGGTTCATCTAAAGGAAAATTTTATTCCCCCACGATGACCCCAACAAGATCACATGTAGTGACAAAGTTTTCTTTTCGGTAGCTCTAAAGAGATTAAGAAAGTGATACATTCATATAGATACTTTAGTTTTTAATCATCACTAACGACATGGTTTTAAAATCATCAAATTATAGACAATGGTTCTATACTTGAAATGATGTGGTCTGTCTCGGTTAAATGATGTTGTTTCTTACCTATTATATAACATGACACTTTTAGAATGTAAGCGTTGTGGTATGATTAAGCGTCTTAATGGTAGTGTTGGCACTTATGACGGTGCTTTTTAGCTAAAAGTGACGTCTAATGTATAAATGTTGTCTTTCAAAAGAACCGTTAAATAATCTTTTGTAGTAGTGACTGACAGGCGTATTTTTGACTCTATATATGTCAATATTTTATTTCAGGGATCAGTTGCAGTCAAATAAATTCAGAAAGCCCGAGTCGAACCTAGACGAGCAAATAAGGCTTGTCAGAGGCACTAATATCGTAGTTAATGAATATTTAATCCTAGACGAGTGATTTTAAATTATATAAAGAACTACGCAGACAAAAGCAACGGTGAAAGTGAAGTTTGTGTTCAAATTATGAAAATATTATAGGATTTCTACTTCACCTAAGTTGTATGCAAACTCTCATGTTATTCTTGAAACATAAGTAATCATCCACAATGTATCATACAATTTCAATGATACAGTTCGGCCGAGTCTGAATACAGATCAATGGCTCAATGTTGCTCTGAAGTAATTTGGTTGGTCCGCCTCCTTGAGGATATGGGCATTCCTTCTTCTCTTCCAATTTCTCTATACTGTGATAACAAGGCAGCTATCCACCTTGCCCATAATCCTATTTTTCACGAGCGAACGAAACATGTGGAGATTGATTGCCATTTCATTCGTGAAAGAGTCACTTCCGGCTTCATTCTTCCACAACATGTTCCTACTATAGCCCAGCCAGCTGATTACTTGCGAGTCATTGTTGTAATTAAGTCGTTGGTAAATAGGGTACATATAGTGGCTAAAGGGCGTGTATTTCGTGACTGATTCTGTTTTGAGAAATAAAGAAGAAGGCGCCATTTCCTTTTCTTCCTTCTTCTCTGTGTCTTCTCCGAAGCTATCTCCAGGCGCCGATCGCTTCTCCAGTGACCTGGCGGTTGCTCGTAAGGCATTTCCACAGGAACATATATAATTAACAATTGTAATTGTATGATGCCTAAAGTAAAAAACTAATGGAATTGGATCCTGTGCAGCCAAGCAATTTGCTACACATAAAGCGGCGTAGTTTTGAGTAGTATCAACCACTCACAAACTGTCATGTGTAAAGAAGAAATTTACTTTACACTTGGTAGTTTGTGAATGGTTAATAATACTCAAAACTACGCCGTTTTGTGTGTGCAACAAATTACTTGGCTGCATGAGATTCATATCCAAAACTAATAACATTTGATACTCGTAGATGATGATGCAGGATCAGTACGGGAACTACGTGGTGGAGAAAATTCTAACGACCTGCAGAGACAAAGATCTCGAGCGGATTCTATCACGCATCAGAGGCCACCTCAAGTCCTTGAAGAAGTACACCTACGGCAAGCACATTGTTTCTCATTTTGAAAACCTAGTCGTGACAGGAGGTTTGTAATTTATATTCCTTTATTATATTCTCATATCTGATGAACACAACAACTCTTGCTTGCATCTTTTTCTTACAGATTTATTATCTGCACAACATTGTGTTTGGCAGAAAGGCAGATAGAGCTAGCCTCCCTGTACAAGTGAAATGTATTGTGGCCGATCATTTTTCATCGTAACTGTGTATGCGTCTTGCAAGCTACTGGGGCACGTTTGGGATATTGTTGTTGGGTTACATGGGGGCGGACTGAGAAATAGGTTAGCTGTCGTGTCAAAAAATATTTTGATGAAATGTTTCGTACATTTTTTTTTGCATAAAGAGTATTAAATTATATTTTTAGAAAATGATATGCGAATTAAATGAACTTTTAGCACCTATTAAAAATTATAGTGGATCAAATTTGTAATTTTAGGAAAATTATGTAGCTAAAAATGTCATGTACTGAATATCAGATTCATGCACCTATAGTACATATGACTCTATCATTTTGGTGATATTGAAATTGAAATTTATGTAGTGCATGTTTTGTAATAATTATTATGGAAAGATATAGGATTAATAATATTATGTTTAGTTCAAAATAATAATATGTATTAGTGATACATGTGATAAAAAATTAATTTTTTCAAATAACATTTCTTCAGAAAATAGACGTGATTATTTGTTATGATATTCTATTCATTAACTATTACCAAATGTGTATTCAGGGTTTTTGTATATGTCATGAAGATTTCATTTGATATGAGACATGAACTCTATCACAATCACTAATTAAAATCAAATAGAGTTGTCTCAATTGTTAAGAGAATATTGACGAGACTGAATCCTAATAGAGAAGAGTAAAGATTAGTAAAAAAATTATTAATTAAATAAGATTTATCTGATGGGTTGAAAATTGATGCTCATTCATACAGTATATATAAAAATATTATTTTCGTGTCTAATTCATTATGGTCTTACATAAAGGCTCAAAAATGTTTTTTATTTTTTTGCAAAATTTAATAGTAACGTAGGTTATTTCCAAAAATGTGATAGAACACTTGTTTTTGTAATTTTTTTCTTTTTATATATTAGTTATATGTAAATATACGGGCATAAAAATATAACTAATAGATGTTAATGATGACTACTTTATTGGTTTTTAGTTTTTTTTTTTTTTGGATTCATGTTTGTTTTTAGGGTAAACTACAAAAATATATCAAGAACTATCAACAATTTTCAAATTAAATACTAAATTTTTTAATTTTTCAATTTCAGTACCAAACTTTGTAATTCTTCAATTTCAATATTGTACACTTAATAGAAAAAAAATTAACATGAAATGAAAGAATTAGTTTGCAATTCCAACCCTTTAGCTAGAATTTTGAAATTTGCATAAACATATCGAACACAAAATCTGTTTTTATACAAATTTTCTCATTTTATTAAGTGTTTAGTATTGAAATTGAATAATTAAAAATATTGGTACTGAAATTAAAAAATTAAAAAATGTGGTACTTAATTTGAAAATTGGTGATAGTTCTTGGTATGTTTTTGCAGTTTATCTTTATTGACGTGTTTTACTGATATTTCTTTTTTAGTCATATTTTATTTATTTTTCATGTAAATCATTTAATATTATAAAATGTAAGTATATGTTTGGCAACCAGTGTGATAGATAATTAACACTGTTATAACAAATTGTGTCAAAATAAAATAAATTTTTATAGTCTCAGTGAAAAAGTTTACCTTTAAATATACAATTAATTCACACTGTGTTCCAAAATTAGAATTAATTCACTTGAAGCCAGAATTAAATTTAGATGGATTTGAGCATGTGTTCCAAAAGTAGGATCAAACATACTTATATTTATAATTTGAATATTTCTCCAAGATATTCTCTCTGTGCTCTTTTACAAGTCACTTAATCAAATTTTTTTGTCCACGTTTACTTATCACTTAATAATTTTTAATGCGTATTTAATATCAATAATTATCTTAAAATGTCAAACATTAATCACTTCTCTATCATAATTAATAAAAAAAATACAATTCTCACCAGTAATCATCTATCAATTTTACTTTTTGCAGAATCTTTTTTTTAAATATTAATCATCTACTTCTTAAATTTATTCAACCGCTAGCATTTACTTCACTTTAATCTACTCAAATTAACATATATTAAAGGACGGAGAGAGCAATTCACATTATGTTCATCATTGCAATTTGAAGTCCATACATTATAATTAATACAGTAAAGTGTTAACAGAAAGGATTGAATTTTAATGGTATCACATTTACATTCAAATACGTTGAATGTATGCTTAAGCTTATATGCAGTGAATGTGAATATCACTGCAGAAGTTTAACCGCTCCATACCTCCCCAAAAAAAAAAAAAATCATGACGCTAAACCGTTACTCATTCACATGGGTAATCATAACTTAAATAGAAAAAACAGAAAAAAATGAAGCCGGCAAATAAGAAAGTGGAGACGTGGTGGGGAACTGAAATGTGGACCCCGCGACAAACATTTTATTTTGTTGTATTGTCGAAGTCTTCCATTGTTTGATTGTCTCCCTCTCACTTTTCTCATCAATCATTTTTCATTCTTTGTTTCTTGAAAATGAAAGAAACAATCAATTTCAAAAGTCCTTAGTCGTCTAAACAAATTAATTGAATTAAGTATGTACATATTAATATTAATTATTAATCAAATTTAATATATTTTTAAAATTTCATGTAAAGTATAAATTTAATGAATTATTATTACTATAGAATTTTGCACATATTGTGATAACAAATTAATTAATGTTAGAATTTTTAATTATATGAAATAATATTATGATAACAAATTAATAAAATTTTTAATTATGTGAAAATATTAAATATATTTTAGAATTATTAATTAACAAATAAAAATAAATTAATTAAATGAAAAGGAAAAAGGGACAAAATAGTACGTTAGGATGTCCATATTGAAACAAACCTAAAAATATTGAAATAAACATTTCAAATCTCTGCGCATGAACACACATTTCAAATTATACATTTTTCTACTTTTTCATATTATATTAATCATAAAATTCTTAAATTTATCAAATAATTCATTATTTATAATTATTAATTCATATTATCTTTTAGGGATATTTATATAAATATTTATTCTAATTATAATTTTCACCAAACAATAATAATAATAATAATGTATTTTTTAAAAATATATTTTTTCAAATCTATATTCAAATATGTATATTTTTTTAAAAAAAATTGAAACGGTTAGTTTAGAGGCAATTTCTAATTTTTTATTATTTACTGTTTCACATAAATATCAATTACCACGCTTTCAGAATTGGGAAGCGTGATAATTGGTGTACATTAATTATTTAGAATATACTTATTATCACGCTTCACTTTGAAACGTGGTAATAGGTATATTATAAACAATTAGTGTACATCAATTACCACACTTCCAATTTTGAAGTGTGATAATTGACTTTTTCACAAACCTACGAAGCGCTTCATTGTAAGAAGATCATGAACCTATTTTCATATTGAAACGAAACACTACAAATTCTAATACAAACTTTCCTGCAAATCTTTAATGTGAATATCCTTGATTCCTTACATGAGAGAGATTGTAAGTAAGACTTACAACCAACTAATATGGTGTAAATTTTTATAATCATGATATGCATCTATTAAGCATCTCATTACTCCCCGGGGTTCGATACAAAACCTCACACTAGTGATTATGTACGTGTAATAAAATTAAAATAGGTGAATTATGAGTGTTATAAATAATCGTTTAGCACACACCAATAATTTACAAATTAATAAAAATGCATAACTCAAAGGATAAATTTAATTAGTTTAGGGGGAAATGAGGATAGTATAATTAGCGGGAAAGTAAATTTCTCGCGTATTCTACCCAACTTATATGTGTTTGGTTATGAATGAAAAATAATATGGAAACAATTAAAATATTCATTATTTTAATTTAAATTTTCTTCTCATTTTCTGTATAAATATATATATCCAAATTTTTTAATCAAACAAAATATTTATTAATATTTTCTGTCAAATTTTTCTTAAACCGGAAGCAGACAAAAACAAAATCACTATATGTCATTTCTTACATAATGTTTTAGATAGAAAATTTTGAGAAGATGGGTTTGGTCTTCACATTTGGTCTTCTTTCTAGTTGACCTCTTCAAATGATAGAAATCTGATTCAATTAGTTTGTAAAGAATTACTAACAGTTTTAATTGTTCAAACCCGTATAGATAGTATTGATTAATTATGAAGACGTGTCATGTAAAGTCTCTCTTCAATTTGCTGTCTTCTCCCACCCAGTTTTCTGCATTACTATATTTTAGGTAGAGATTTTTTTGAGAAGATCCGGCAGGCAGCCAAGCCAGAATGTAACATGTCGGTTTCCTCTCTCTTCAGATTTGCTGCTACTCCGTCCTCCCTTCCTAGTTGACCATTCGAGCACACCCATCTTTACCTCTTCCTGTTCCTCCTCCTCATTCTTTGTCTCTTCCCGCTACAATGAGCATCACCCTGCTTCTTGTTGCTCTTCTCCTGCTTGGTTCCTCTGCGCAGAATGCCAGCTCTCAGCTCGATCCCGGGGGTCAGTTTGATAACCCTGCAGTCATCCCCTTGCTCACCCAGTTCGTCTACTCCCGCCTCTCCAATCTCACCGTCGTCATTAGCCAGCAGCTCGGAAATCGCTCCAACTTCTGCATCAAAGATCCGTATGTCCGATCTCATACTTCCCCTGCTCCTATTTATTTATTTTTTTAAATGTTTCTGCTACCTTTGACTTTCTGCGTTGACTCTCCGTCTCTCCAGCCAAGCTGACTGGAACAAGGCTTTCAACTTTTCGGCTAATCTGGACTTCTTAGGAACTTGCCTCCAGAAAACTAGAGGTATGCCTTTATCTGTCTATGCATGTGCCGGATTTTATGGATTTGATGTCGTCAGCTCTGCTGCGTTCGACTCATAGAACAACATTTCAAAAGAAAATACTCTCATACACAAATGCAGGCTGTATGAACCCCTCCTGCCCTTTTTAGGTTTACATGGCTCGAACAGCTTTGTGTTTCGTTGTTTCTGATCATTTCTCCACCTAATCGCAATTGTTCACTAAACTACCAAATCTGTCAACTACATGCTCTTGGTTGGTTGCTTGCTTGAACAGGGGACATGACAAGGCGGATATGCACAGCAGCTGAAGTCAAATTCTTTTTCAACAGTTACTTTGGGCAATCCGGAGGTCTCAATTACATAGCACCCAACAAAAATTGTAATCAGACATCATGGGTTTCAGGCTGTGAGCCGGGATGGGCTTGTAGTACTGGTGCCGATGAAGAAGTTGACCTGCAAAATTCCAAGCACGTGCCTTCAAGAACAACTGACTGCCAGGGTTGTTGTGAGGGTTTTTTCTGCCCTCAGGGTATAACTTGCATGATACGTGAGTTGAAGCTTCTTTTTCAATGCTTCTGTGAATTTCTTATTTTTCAAAAACCCACTTACTATGCAGACTCTTCAAAGCTTTGGAAATTTATATTCTCTCTATACGTGAATCAAATATCAAACATGCAAAATACTCAAATTATCTATATGGTATTTTGTTTCTTCAGCTTGTCCATTGGGTTCATATTGTCCTCTCGCAACGTTCGACAGGAAAAGTGGCACATGCGAACCGTAATCTTTTGTCCATGTCCGCAAGTTCGTTTTTACTTACCCATTATATTAGCACGAAGTTGATTTTGTAGAGATGTGCAGATACAAGTACCAAATACCTCATGGACAACGAAATCATACTTGCGGAGGGGCAAATATTTGGGCTGATGTTGGTAGTAGCAGGGAGCTGTTTTGTTCAGCAGGATCATATTGTCCGACAACTACCACTAAGAAGACCTGCAGTTCTGGGTATCACTCTTTACCTAAATCATTTGTTGCGAATCAGTATGGATTCCATCTTGTGTCATCTGCAAAACTGTCAATTGTCAAGCATCTATCTGCGATATATGGTGAAAAAAACCCTCATCATTCAGAAACTTGGACAGGTGTATAAGTGTGTTGGCATTTGACACATAATGTGTATCCAATTCTTAGTAGAGATATAACTAGTATATCAATCTACAAAATACGTAGATTTTGCAGTTAGAGAGTCTGAATTCTTGTGTTATACACAATGCTGGGTTGAATTGAGCTTTTTTGGTGATACCTCGAACTCTGCTCCTGTCTAACTTGCTTGTAGATTAGGGCCACAATCATTTGCAAGTTAGGTTCTTTAGGAATCTTAATTTTGAGGGGCTTAACCAAATGTATCTTTGCATTATAGAGGGGTCCACTTTTTTATACGGATGCTTGAGGAGATAATATTTCCAAGTAAGATAGAACAAAGTTTCCACGTTATTATAGGGTCAGCAGACTCCTGAAAATTACATGGCTTGGGACCATGCTTTTTCGGGAGGTGATCTTACCTGTATGTTCCAAATGAAACTTGTATTCGAAAATAGCGGAAGTGTTTTAAGGTACTTGATGTATGAAAATTAAGAGTAGGAGGTAGGAGCACTGATTTTATAAGTGCTTGTTTAATAGATATGGAAGAGTTTGAGAGTTGATGGAATGTTATTTACGCCATTTTATTAGTAATGCAACATATTCTTTGGGTGGAAAACCCAAAGGGGCCCTGAATTACCACCGCTTACCCAATTACGGTCAGAACTACCACGATTTTCAAAAAGAGGGCGATGAAAAAAAATTTTAGGAATATAATGGTAAATTTTATTTTAGAAAATCAGTCCAATTTTTTTTTCATCGCACCTTTTTTGGAAATCGTGGTAGTTCTAACCGTATTAGGTAAGTGGTGGTAGTTCAGGGCCGTTTTTTGGTTTTATCCCTGTTATTTAAATTAAATAGACATATTGTTGGCTTGCTTGATTTTGGTGTTTGATGTCTCGTTTCGCTAAATTTGGGCTTCTGAAATGTGTGCTAAGTATGCCATAATGTTTCATAAGATCTACTGATACTTTTTTTGGTTGAGCATAATGTTTTTATAATTCTGTTTTTGGTTTCTTATTTATGTCTTTCGAACTGCAGAAATTACTGCCGAATGGGTTCAACATCTGAGAAACGTAAGCCCTTAACAAAATGTATATGGATGATCTTACTCCTCTGTTTGTGATGTTACTTAGAAGTTTGTGTGATGCTCGCAGCTTGCTTCAAGTTGACAGCCTGTGATCCCAATACATCCACTCAAAATATTCACGCATATGGAGCCCTTCTTTTAGTATGTTTTCAATCTGCTTTTTAAACTGCACTGCATTTCTTTCTGTATTGTTTATGGTTTCAGTCATTTCTTTCTCTAGCTTATATGCATAGATTCCAGTTCCCAATGATTTTTTCTCTTTTGAAAGTATTGAAGATGCCAGTCTAGAGCTGTTTGTATGGTCCTGTTTCTGGTGATTTTTATGCATGTGCATAACTGTTCATTACATGTGAACTTGTTTCACTCTTTATATGGAAGATGAATCCTGATAGTCAAGGTGCGGCATTCATGCAGGCTGCTTTGAGTACGGTGCTACTCATCTTTTACAATTGTTCAGACCAAGTTTTGACAACCCGAGAAAGGAGATTAGCGAAATCCAGAGAAAGGGCTGCTAGAAATGCTAAGGAGTCTGCCCGAGCACGCGAAAGGTGGAAAAGTGCAAAGAGGCGTGCTATAGAGCTGCAAAATCATTTATCTCGTACATTTTCCCTAAGGAAAAATGTCAAGCACCCTGAAAAGGTCAACATTTTAGAACCAGAACGACCCCTGTCAACTGATGACCAATATTTGCATGACAACATCTCAAACGTATCTGAGATTACTGAGAACGAACCCATTGCCCTTACCAACATAATGCATGCTTTTGAAGATGGCCAGATTGATGGAGGACATAAGCATAATACAAAACATATTCATAGAGGAAGGGACAAACATACTCGTAGTCAGATATTTGAGTATGCATATGCCCAACTTGAAAAAGAGAAAGTTTTTCAGGAAGAAAACAAGGATCTTACCTTTTCCGGAGTGGTCAAATTGGCCACCACTCATAAAATGAAAAAGCGGCCTCTGATTGAAGTTGCATTCAAGGACCTTACTCTTACTTTGAAAGGGAAGAAGAAACATCTGCTGAGGAGTGTTACTGGGATTATTAAGCCTGGCCGTATTACTGCTGTCATGGGCCCATCCGGAGCCGGTAAAACAACGTTCCTTTCTGCTTTGGGTGGAAAGACAATTGGATGCACAGTAACAGGCTCGATCCTGGTAAATGGAAAAAATGAGACCATTCGCTCGTTCAAGAAAATCATTGGCTATGTGCCGCAGGATGATATAGTTCATGGCAACTTGACGGTTGAGGAAAATCTTTGGTTCAGTGCAAATTGCAGGTAATCTTAATTCCTTACTTATCCCTAATACAAAATTTGCATAGATCTCTTCTACAAAATGGCATCTATTTTCTCAGATAGATGGTGGGGCTACGTGATAATTTCATTCTAAAACAAACCAATATTTTCTGAAATATCTTAAATTTAACATTTTGTTGTTATGGTATGCGCATTGCTTATGTATGCTTGTGGATTTTCTTTATCCGGGTAGAATCCTGGGTGTTCGAAAGGCTGTGTATTTAATTCTTTTTATTTCTTGATCTGGTACACTTTATTAATTTAGCTAAGGTTAGCAGTAGCCAATTACAAATTGCATATGGACTGTTCCTTATGAGCACAACCCAGAATTTATTAATATAGCTTTACTCACTACTCAAGCTGGGCTATAAACTAATATTTTCTGATAGTTTAGGCTGTGGATGCTATACTTAAGGACTATATAAATCATAGATGTGATAACCGTAATCCCTACTATGAAAACTGGTTTTACTCATGATATTATACTTGTTTATTTATTCTTTAAATTTAGGAGAATGAAGATTCCAGTAACTTACTTAGTTGGGGGGTGGGAGGAAAAGGATACACCAAACCAGTGGCGGAGCCAGAGATTTTTGTTCGGGGGGGGCAAAATTACATAATCAAAATTTGGGTTGAATTTGGAGGTGCAAAATTAAAAATTTCGTTGAAATTATACATATAAATTTATTTTTTATATATATAAATTTTTTTTTTACCCTAGGTAGAAGAGTTTTAGGTGGGATTCGGGGGGGCGGCTGCCCCCTCTGCCCCCACCCGCAGTGTATCCGCCTATGCACCAAACTTGTGCAAAATGCTCACTTGCTCTAGCTTGTCTTTTCATTAAGTGTGCCTATGAACAGTTTCCTTTTAGATTGCATTCATATTGTTTAATGTTTTAATTGGTGGTTTATCATTAATGAAGGCTGTCTGCGAACATGCCCAAGGCTGATAAAGTTTTAATTGTGGAAAGAGTTGTTGAATCGCTCGGCTTACAAGCAGTACGGGATTCCTTGGTGGGAACTGTAGAGAAGCGAGGAATCTCTGGTGGCCAAAGAAAGCGTGTTAATGTTGGCCTGGAAATGGTCATTGAACCGTCACTTTTAATACTAGATGAGCCCACATCTGGTTTAGACAGCTCTACTTCTCAACTACTTCTTAGAGCGCTCAGGCGTGAAGCACTGGAAGGCGTCAATGTTTGTATGGTTGTACACCAACCAAGGTAGATTTTCTGATATGATCAATAGTTTTTATTCAAGTCTCCATGCTCAAGTCTTTGATTCATTTCCCGCATGCAATCATAAATATGCCTAAAAACTCTACGATGTAAAGACAAGTTTGACCATTGGACTAGCATATCTATTATTAGCTACTACTTAGTCTTGCTGAGTGATCTAAATATTTTTGTTGAAATTCTTACATTAAGAACCGTAAATTAGGACTATATCGTCTTGGAATGCATTTGACCGACACTATTCACGAACATCGTTACGGTTGTATGCTGGTGTATCTGTTGCATGTTCACTCTCTGATAATGAATTGATTTTGTTTTCCAGTTACGCATTATTTCGGATGTTTGACGACTTGGTACTTCTTGCAAAAGGTGGCCTTACTGCTTATCATGGATCTGCAAGAAAGGCTGAAGAATACTTTGCTGGTTTGGGGATAATGGTCCCTGATCGTGTTAACCCCCCTGATCATTTCATTGATGTTCTAGAGGGCATTGTTAAGCCGAGTGAAAATTCTGGTGTGAGTTTTTCAGAGCTTCCTGTCAGATGGATGCTCCATAATGGATATAGAGTTCCTCAGGATATGCAAAATAATGATGGGCCTGCCATAACTTCAGCAAGTGTGGATCCGTCCATTGAAATAGGTCACGGGGGTGAAAACTTAGAACATTCTTTTGCTGGAGAACTATGGGAAGAGGTGAAACATAATGTTGAGGTGCGCCGAGATAAAATTAGACATAATTATTTGAAATCCAAGGACTTGTCAAACAGGAGAGCACCAGGCGTGCTTAAGCAATTCAAATATTTCTTGGGAAGGTACTACGTCATTTTAGAAGTATCTGTGAGTATCACGCATTGGTCACATCCAAATTAATGTGCTATCTTTTGGCACAAACAATATTTGTTCATGCATTGTGAAATGACTATAATAATAAATGCTAACACACTGCTTTCAGGGTCGGTAAGCAGCGCTTAAGAGAAGCAAGAATACAGGCAGTTGACTATCTAATTTTACTACTTGCTGGAGCTTGCTTAGGTTCGCTAACTACAGTGAGCGACCAGAATTTTGGAGCTGCTGGTTATACATATACAATAATAGCAGTTTGTGAGTTATTTATCTACCTTCCACTTTTGTCAATGGGAGTTCTGTTGTGCATCTCCAAGGTGTCATCATTTTGTAATTTCTACTCACACTCTTCTTTTTCCTTCCAGCTCTTCTTTGCAAAATTGCAGCTCTCAGATCATTCTCTCTAGATAAACTTCAGTATTGGAGAGAGAGCGCATCTGGCATGAGCAGCTTAGCCTACTTCCTTGCCAAGGATACAATTGACCATTTTAACACCCTGGTGAAGCCTGCAGTTTATCTGTCCATGTTCTATTTTTTCAGCAACCCAAGGTCTTCTTTCGCCGAAAACTACATTGTACTCGTTTGTCTAGTATACTGTGTTACTGGAATTGCATATGCGTTGGCTATCTTCTTCCAACCTGGCGCAGCACAGTTGGTAAGCTTGCAAGATCACTTCAGTATTTGAGCTCACATGACAGTCCTGAAATTTTTTCATCATTTTTTTGTGGTTAATGACTTGGAAATCTCTTACTTTATAACTGAAATTTTATTTGTCTGAGATGTAATTTCTTCTTGCTTCAGTGGTCAGTGCTCCTTCCTGTTGTTTTGACTCTCCTTGCTACTAGAACCGGGAATGGACCTATCATAACAATAATATCCCGGTTATGCTACACGAAGTGGGCTCTTGAAGCATTTGTGGTTGCAAATGCTGAAAGGTATACCCGTTTCAATTTTTAAGCTAGCATGAATCACATACTATGTTTCAAAAATGATCGTGTGTGTGAGTTGTTGATATCCTTGCACCTGCTTGCTAGAATAAAGTTTCTTTGAGTAATAATATAGCATATACCTGTAATCTTGTATTTAAGACACTTGTTCAAAATGGAAGAAATTTGGGGGTTGTTTGATGTCATATTTTAGATGAGTAAGGTACGGTAAGTCAGACTTAACTAGCATTCTTTTATGCAAACAAATAATTTTATTGGAAATGCAATTACTTGTTTTCTGTCTCAACAGCCTATGAGTGAAGCCTTTAAGCTGAAGCAAATATATATGACCTTATGTGATCTGTTGTTGAGATAGATGTGTCTTTTTTGCATTAGGTACTACGGAGTATGGCTGATAACTCGTTGTGGTGCGCTTCTGAAGAGTGGGTATGACCTTCATGATTGGGAAAAATGCTTAGGTTTCCTCATCCTTGCTGGTGTAGGCAGTCGCATAATTGCTTTCCTATGCATGGTGACCTTCCAAAAAAAATGAAAATGAGTTGCATAAAACCCTGACTCGATTTTCTCAAATGACCACTTAACCAAGGCAAAAACTCAAGGTTGAAGCTTTCTTCTTCTGCTCCGACTGCAGACCAGACCCCCCATAACTTTTGTCGCTAGATACTTCGGTCTGAAAACCTGCCCACTGAACAGGACAAGGATTGTGTTTCTTAGGCTAGTCAGTCATAGAATTATTCCTATTCTTTGTTGTGTAGATAGAGTTTGTATAGATTATTTGTAAGCATTGATTCCCAATAAATGGAAGCTGTGAGGATTTCAACGATGTGGCCTTTGATATTTTGGGACAAATTAGAACATGTCACTCAGAACTTCACTTTACCACTATTAGCCCCGGGGCCGTCTCTCGGAATTTTGAGGCCCTGAACAAAGATAAAATTGTGGCTTTTAAAATAATATATTTTTGTATTAAATAATCATTTAAAAACTTGTTTTGTGACATATATTATTGAAAATAAATATTTAGCATACAAGTGATACAAAAACATATAGAAGAGAAATAAAATGAGCTAAAGAAATTGTATCAAAATGTTGCAAACATCTAATAAATACCTCTTATACATGTAGAAGTGATTTTCACATCTTTATAATTAAATCATAATGAGACGACATTATAGATTAAAAGAATGTACCAATTACTGAGCTTGATCGATAATAGTACCATACTCAGTATGAATATGTGGAGGATCGCGTAAGTTGAGCAGTAAATATACTCCATGTTTGATAAAAAATGTTAAGAAGGACATATGATAATAGATAGTAGTGTAACATGTTTGATTCATAATAAGGATAAATATTAATGATTGATGTATACATTATAGTTTTTTTAATCCGCATTACAAATTTCTTCAAAATATATTATATTTAATTGACGGTAAGTTACAAACATCTGCTAAAATTTTATCACAAAAAGACTGCAAAAGTAATCTAAAAGTCTGGCTCAGGTTCTAATCCATTGAATATATCTAATTTTGACATAAAAATACGGAATAGCCATATATGATGGATTATATCCATCCAAAAATCACTCAATTAAATTTTTTTTTTTGGAAAATTTAAAAATTTTATTCCAAAAGAAAGGACCCTGTACAACTATTCTTATCTGAGTGGATAATACAATAGAACCAAAGGTTCCATCAAAATTACTGGATATCAGCCTTGCAAGGCTTGGATAGGGAGTTTCAGGGGAGCAAGCTCAACCCCTTGCTAAGAACAGGACTGCCAGGTAAATATATGATTTTGGGACTGGTAAAAAATACAAAATATGACTGCTTGTTTCTTCCTGCCAGCACTGGATTTTTAGAGAATTTGGCTCAGACAGCTAGCATGGGACTGACTTCTCCAAGGTGATTGGGGTGAGACAGTTCACACGGTCACAGAACAAAAATTGAGTTCAGTGACTTTTTATTCCATTGACTGTTTGATAGTCAGCAGCTGTGATTTGGTTTATCCCTCTGAAAAAATTTGGTTGGATCCCCACTCATTGAGCCCATTGCAAACTCCATTGACTTTCTGTTTGCCAACATTAGTGTGGTTATGAAATTCCCTTCTGCACATATAGAACAGACAGTCCTTTCTTTAAAAATTCTGCTGTTTCTCGTCTTCCAAATCAGGTAATGGCCAGGCTAATGGCGGCTTTGCCCAACATGATCCTGGTTGATTTGCCTGCAAGGACACCATTGATACTGGTTAGTGAGAGAGCTATAGAGTTACCGGGTTTCGGAGGCTCAATCTCTGAAAAATATCAGTTTATATATTCTCAGAGATTGGACAACCAAAAAACAGGTGGTCATTTGTTTCATTTTCTTGATTACACAGGACACAAACTTGATCAATATGTCCATCAAACTTGGCTGGTCTTTGTTTTGTACTTAGCCTGTTTAAGCATACTCGTCAAAATATAAATACCCACTTTGGTTCAGCAAATTTATTAAAGCATATTGGGAAGTAGGGCCATTTAGTCACTTGATGCTCACTGGTAATAAAAGAGTAAGCAGACGCAGAAGATAAACGCTTACTAGGAGGAAGCAAGCTGCATTACCATTAACAATGGAAACCATACCTTCATATTTTTGTGCACAGTGAATTGTCTTACTTGTAAGTTGTAACCCATGAAAAATGACTCTTCTCCTGCATCTTAAATTATGCCCTTTTATGTAACAGTAATGGATCCATTTGATCCACAAAGAGTGTTTGTTTAGAATTTTGTCCTAAGCCTAAACTAGAAGGAGAGCTATGTTGCTTGGGACAAATTGTTTCATTCCTAAACCACCAACTTGTTTAGTTTTACAAAAATCATTTGAAGCTACAGGGGCCGCACACCCCTTCCACCTTGATAGTGAAGCTCATACTCACTGCGGGCCAGCCAGGACCTTGGGGTTGTTAGACTACACCCAAGACTACTAAGCCAACACCTTGTTGGTCAATGTAGCCAATTAATTGGTTAGAGTTGTCAGAATTGATTTAATGAGCACTAATCTGCTTGAATATGATAACATTTTTGCAGTTCAGCACTTAATTCTATTCAATACAGCATTTGTCAGTGATTTAAAATCAGAGATGTTCAGCTTCTTTGATGAATGGGGAACCTCTATGTATCTTACAGGGAGAGAGCCTTCCATAAAATTAGCTAGAATAACTAGCTGATTTTTGACCAACAATGAATATTTGAGACTTATCTACATTTGCATTAAGTCCAGTAACTTTAGAAAATCTATTCAGTACATATTTCCCCCCATTAAGTCATTAGATATATGATCAGTCAATTAAGTTGTAGTCGCTTAGTTTAGAACTTCAAAGATGAACGAGTTGCGCTCATCTTGTGTATGTCCTTGTGGTGCGTGTGCTTCATATATACTTCTAATTATTTCGGACGGTAGTTTGAATGCCAGCCAATGGAATGGTGGTACTATAATGATTATATAGTGGGTTGTTTGACATGTTTGCGTTATTTTACTTGTTTTTATTTTAAGTAAATTTTTTAAAAGGATTTTGAACTATTGTTATTTCATCGTTTATAGTCAGAATTATCTAAATGTCAAAAAGTGTGCAAAAAAAATTGAACTAATTTTTTAAAATAAAATTTACTATTGAATTCCTTAACTAATATTACTATATGATTTATATATATTCACTAAAACTACGTTGTTTTATCATCAAACAAAATGATATCTTTTTTTTACATAAAATATTCATGTATTTCATGTTAAACTAACTCTATTACTGTACAAATTTATTAAGATCAATGGCTGAAGCCTGAAGTTCATTTTGATCAACGTTGTTTTAATTTATTTTATGTAAAAATGGGACGAGTTATCATCTTAAACAAATAGCCTAGGAGGTGGTTAATAGTGTGAGAAGCTCGAGCGAGATCTCTTAAGTAAACATAAATGATCGTGTAGTAATAAAAAGACTTTGTAGAGTTGTATGTTTAGGAATACATGTTCTGGATGAAGAAGAATCCTAGGAACATTTCTCTCACTTGAATCAACTTAAACTATCCAACATTTTATCGAGTGTTAAATACGTAGGCAATAATAATCTAATCACTTAAGTTAGCCAAGGCTCCTTATTTTTTTATGATTATTTGACCCTCAAACTCAGAAGCTGAAAATACCATATTGTCTCCAAGCCACAAGTAGTTTGCTATAAGATTATCAGAAAGTTTATATCCTGGATGTACTTCTCATACCGAATTGGATGCTCATATAAGGATGATGAGTATCAAATAGGTGAGCACATCACAGAGAGTGGTTACAAGAAGATATGCACATTGGTGGGTGAGCTTCTCTCTAGCAGATACATATTTCTAATAAATTTCTATGATACAAAAAAATTCTTACAAAATCTCAAGCAAAAAGTCATGAAATATGAAATGTGTTTCTATGACTGTATGATCTTCTATGACGAAGATACTTCCTTGTTCAAATGCAATTTTTATGATGCAAGTAAGTTTGAGCGATGGCCAGTGGCTAACGAGGAAATAGCGACCAAAAAGAGCTTCCATTATTTGCTTTTGACTCCTCGCCCGATTAAGTTATTCAATTCTTCTCATATGACAAGTTACATGTCTTGGCATAGTCATGCAGGCAGAAAAGATACTTACATGATGACACATCCATCAAATATCCATGCTTGGAAAGAGTTTGATAAAAAGGAACCTTGTTTTGCTATCAAGCCACATAATTTCAGACTTTGTATTTGCACTGATGGATTTAGTCTTTTTTTGGGCAGCATGAGTAATTACTCATGCTGATTGGTTATTGGTATCCCGCACAATCTACATCCTTCGATGTGCAAGAAGAGGAGACTTTTATTTTTGACAGTGATGATACCTGATTCGAAGAGTCCGAGTAAAAGGATTGATGTTTTCCTCCAACTGTTGGTTGATTGAATTGAAGTCATTATGGAAATTTGGAGCACCTTGTTCTGATATGTCTCAGAATCAGACATTCCATTTGCGGGCTACATTGATATGGGCGGTTAATGGCTTTTCTGCGTATGCAATGTTTTATGGATAGTCCACAACAGGTAAACTAACATGTTTGATTTGTATGCATCAGAATCCTGGTGCATCATTGACGTATAATTGCAAGTTTTCTTGTTTAATTGTCATGTATGTGGTTTAGCTTAAACCATCCTTACCGATCAAAATACTTAAGAATTTACCAAGGGGAAGCAGTCTCATGATCCACCACCAGTATGACTGCCTGGTAAAGTGTTGCAGAATCAGTTTTTAGTAGACATTCTGTGTATTATTGATGTGCATCCGACAAAAAAGAATCTTCCAGGTTTTGGCATGGAACATCATTAAAAGAAAAGAAGTATTTTTTGGGATACTTCCTATTGGAAAGATAAATTCTTGCACCACAACTTGATTGTGATTCACAAGGAGAAGAATGTGTTTGATAATATGTTTAGCACAATAATAAGTGTGGATGGCTTATATAAGGATGACCTTGCGGCAAGGAAAAATATCCAACAAATCTGTAATAGAAGAAACTTGGAATCAATTCTCAATAGAAATAGCTTTTACTTTCCCAAGACTTTGTACATGCTTTCAGATGCGGATGTAAGAGATGCATGTGTTTGGATCAAAGAATTGAGGTTTCTGGATAATTATGTATCAAACATTGTTGATAGTGTTGATGTCGATGGTCATAGGTGATGAACATCAAAAATCATGATTATAACATATTCTTGGAATGGTTGATGTCAATGGCATCTCATTGCATGCTTTCGGTGCCTGTATGGAAAACAATGGCTGAACTGTTTACATATTTTATAGAGCTTAGATGAGCCTCAACATATATTTAAGTATGTTCAAGCTTTATGTATCTCATTGTATCCTTATAATCTTCGAGAGTCTTTTGAATCTCCAATGGTGGCTCATCATTATCCTTGTTAGGATCCTCGTCACTCCTTAATGCAACTAGCCAAGTGTCTTACCCCTCCTTTAACCCATGCTCTACTTGCATCATCGAGATGTATATATAATCTAAGTGGGCCTAGATGGTTGTGGTCACCATGTGTGGCCCTCCCTTCATGATAAGCATGGTATTGAATTGAGGCCAAAAAGTATGTCGAATTTATTGAAGAACTTCATGCCTAACACACATTTAGAATCATCCATTAGGGCAATAGAAAAATTTGGACTACCTCACGAAGCTCCAAGTTGTAGTTGTATCCCTTTTACTACCTTCTCCAAGGATCCCGTCTCGGTGTTCACTGTATTCAATCAACTTTGGCCTTCTTAGTTTTGAGCCCAAGTTTCTCCGCTTCGCTTGCTTGGATGAAGTAAAAGGTCACTCTTATATCCACCATGATGGGCAAGCTCTTCCCATTGACCCTCTCCTTTACATACATAAGTGTACACTCACCAACCTTTTTGGTAATGGGAATAGCCTTCAGTGCTCCGTGTAGCTTGATGCACCCCATCACGGCTTCTTCCTTGCTCTTCCTCTAAAGTGTAACATTGAGGGCATTTCATTTTGGGCACTCCCTAGCTCAATTTGGTCTCGCTCATAGGAAGTTATCGTTCAGCTTCTTATCTCAACCTATCTTGACCCTTACCTTGATACTTTCTTTTAGGTATATTTCCTTATCCCATTCCTAGGTTTGGTATTCCTTGGTTCTTGCGCTCCCCACCTTTGTTTAAATTCTCCTTTCTTACCTCAGATGATGAATCATTCCTTTCTCGAGAATACTTTAGCAAAGAATTCGCTATTGTCATGGTGGTGGTGTTGTCCCTCGTGTTCCTTCTTCTAGCTTCATCCATGTCCACGACTTCAATCTGTCGATGAAGTTAAAGAAGAGTTCGGCTTCACTTACATTAGAGAGTTAGAGCATAAGTGTTGAAAACTCCCCCACATATTTTTGGAACGAGGGCCCATGCTTCTACTCCTTTAGCTTTTTTCGGACCTCCTGGTCGGCATTTGCCGAGTAAATTTGCTTCTAGAGTCCCGTTAGAAACTCTGTCCATGTGTTGATCTTACACGACCCTCGTTGAATCTCATTAAACTTTTTTATGGCACCATGTGACCGCAAGGTCAACGGGGCAAAGGAACACGGTAGTCACCTTAGCCCCATCATCAAACTGGATGAAAAATAGTATCGCTCCAAATACTGAAAAAGTTGTCACAGACTCATCTTTTTAGTCTCCTTCTCTATGGTTCTTCCACGAGTCTTAGTCTCGGATGCTACTGATGTGACAAAGTAAGAGTCTGGCTCTGATACCATTTGTCATGGACTTATGACTTGTTTTGTTGTTCTTAATATGCTCTATTAATAGATGACCTATTGTTGTATTCAGTGTTCAGTGAATCAAAAATTTGTTTTTTGCAATTTTTTTTTTGTTGGATAAGTCTTTTTTTTTAATTTATTTTATTGAAAGGGGTCCAAAGGACCTAGTGCTCTAGGAGCCTACAAAGATCGACAGAAGGAAAGGCATGGCTCGATGAGCCTACAAGGATTGAAAGTCTGCGGCGCAAAGCCTAAAGACGAAGCTCGAGGAGCCCCAGGAAGCACCCGAAGACTCCACTAATCTGAAGGTAAAGGCGAGGTCCTCCGCCCCTTCCTAGCAACTATATTGGTTTTGACTTTGGCTTTGTTCTTCATAGACCGCCTCAATTCTCTTACTGGATAGTCATCTTCCCATATTTGTTCATCCTCACTTTCGATAATAAAGGAATAGGGCTTGGCTTTAACTTTTTTCTTCATCTTCTGTTTTGGAACTACCGGGTTAGGATCCTTCTCCTCAACCTGGTTCGCAGAAGCTCAGTCTGGTTCTGTAGAATCCCGGACTCCTATGCTCGGCAAAATTGGCGAGCCCAACCGAACTAGCTCGGAAGGGCGATAATCCCCTTTGCACGGAGCGTTCAACCGACTGATTGGATCAATCGACTCTTGGACTCTTTCGGGAGGCGATGGCTCTCTATCTGAATCGGGCAGGCTTTGATCACCTTCTTGCGCCTTACTATGCGAGGCCTCTAGGGCGTTACTAACCTGCACCGCAGGCTGAAGTTGCTCCTCGGAGGGGGTTGCCGTCTCAGGCTGGGCCAACGCCGACTTACTGTTTTTTTGCAATTAATGTATATTTGGAAAGTCAAAATCATTCCTCCTTGATTTGATATCTGAATCGATCAGAGGAATATATTGACACCCTTTTAAAAATTATTTTTATATATTTTGTTATTATGATATTCTCTCCTTCAAACTCTTTTTCTTCTTATGAATCATCAATACACTAATCATCTACGCCTGGGAAGTCGAATGGATGATCAGAGGAAGACGCTTCTCCGTGAAGGTTTTGATTAATCATATGATGAGATGAGGAAACCGATCACGGAGTGTTTTAATAATTTGATTCTTTAAGCGATGAAAAGCTCCGATTGAGCAATTAAATGTGTATGAACGCGAATAAATGAATTGCCAGGTTCGTGATTATGCAAGGACTTCATATCTGCACAAGAACAGGCTTCATTGCTTTTGAACTGTTTACATTTATCCGCTGGAGGCACCTTGCACATGTATGAACAATTAGAGATCTAGTGCATATAATAAATTATTTATTACTTCAATTTCATGCTAGTTGGAAGCTTGTAAAATTGACCTTTTGATTTGGTGTCAAATAGGTCATTGTAAGGTCTAGAGTTCAAACTTGCAGTGGTTAGTCATGTGAGCCATATCCATCACAAAAATAGAGTAAAAAATGTGAAGCCAAAAGTGGGGCAACATCTCTGCCTTTCCAAAGAAGTAGACACTCACCATACCTCAGCTTCTATAATTTCTAACATGAAGCTAGCACAAACGCAGCATCGACCACAAACAATTTCTACCTTCATAGGCTAACAAACCAAAACAATATACATCTTTATGCCTCAACAAAACTTAACCCAATGGACTATGTGTATCACCACCATGTCCTGTTTTTCTTCTATGTCGGCTAAAATCAGAGATGAACCTGAAAGATACCCCACAACCCTCAGCTTTGCATTTGTAGGGGCGCTCACCTGTGTGTACTCGTAAGTGTTCAGTACGCGCCCATGCCCACTTGAAAGACATGTTGCACCCTTTCCATGAGCACTTGAGAGGTCTGTCATCGACATGAACGCGTTGGTGAACGATCAGGTACCTGTGGCAACTGAATTTCTTGCCACAGCCTTGGATGTGGCATTGGTTCTGTTGGTGCAGAAGCAGCTTTGCTTTAGTTTTGAAAGACAAAATGCAACATTCGAGGTCACACCTGTGCCATCCCTTCGACTCTTGTTTCCCAGTCTTGTTAGGTGTGGAAGTAGATGTATCAGCTGGTATGTGCTTCAACTTTTTCTTAGCAATGGCCGGTTCTTCGGTGTAGGAATGTCTTACATCAATGTTATGGCTGCTTGATGCTATCTTACTTCGTGGTCGCAGACCTTCACAAGGACTCCTGATGAAGTCAGCAACCTCATTTTTGTTGTCTCTTAACTTCTCTAGCTCTCTATTCCTTTTCCTGGCATTCCTATTTGATGGTTTGGGCTTAACCCTATTATTTTCCGTTTCCCCAGTTTTAACATCGTACAAGTTTTTACTAGCACCCATGTATTTGGCAGCAGCAGATTCATCACCAGCGGACATAAGACTAACCTGATTAAAGTCAGTTAACCTGCAATTATTTGGATCCTCTTTATCATCGACACCCTTCAGAGTTCGTATTTGCACCACTTCATAGCTTGAATCATCCCCAACACTAGTCTCGATAGAAACAAGATAGGCAGGCTCTGCATTTATGGAATTATCCCTCAATTTATCCAACGAAGCACTGCACAAATTTTCTTCAGTGCCTGGAGTGTCAGCTACCTTTGAACTCTGAGTGTCTTTTACTAGAACATATTCCTCAGTACTGCAACTAGCAAGAGGGAGCAGCGTGGAAGAGCCTTCAAAAGCAGACATTTGGGTCAGCGACTGTGAGAGCAATGAGGGTGAACCTTCATTGCTTCGCTCATTATGTGGAATTACGGCACACACTTCATCTTTCACTTCCCACTCTGTAAAATTATCCATATGTGTTTTCCCCAGCATTGGGTTTGCAGCACTTGGAATACCACCGGCAACTAGATCAGGTTCCATACTAGTTAGCACATTTTTACCATCAACGTGTATAGCAATTTCATGCTCTATGGTGTCCTTGATGTTAGTAGTGTCTGTACTTCTAATTTGCCCGTTGTTTTCAGACGCAGACATACCTTCCATTCTGACAGGAGAATCTGCGCAACTAGAGTGCTCCACAGCACAATTCAAGGATGTCTCACCCTTATACCTAGTATCATGGACCCCATTATCAACCCCAACGACGTCAACACTGGTGGAAACACAAACACAACGTACTGAACCGCTCTCCTCTAATTGATCCACAATATCTGAGTGCATAATTTCCAATGATGGACAAGGTGTAACTAGTGAACCCTCAACCTGATTAAGTTCAGTCATGGACGCGGGGCTTTTATTTATATTAACAGAATTATCAAGTTCTGACATGTTTATTCCAGCAATATCAGTGTCGCTTGAGACAGAAGCGGAATTTTCTTCACAGTCAAGTGAGGTGTTCCTGACAGGCGCAGAACCAAATGATTTCGGCTTGGATTTCCTTCTCTTATATTGGATAATTTTCTTCTCTTTTTTGATCCTGTTACTGAGAAGTTTTGATACCTGTTTGCTGTCATGGAGTACTGGAGTTTTTGAGCGAGACCTTGTGTGCTGCCACTTGAGGTGTGATAAACTTGAACCCAGAGTGATATTTGAGGGCAACCCAAACAATTTGAGTGCAAGATCAACATGTTTAGATGATGAATTCTTTCTCATTTTAATGCAGCATCGTAAGTTGATACCTAGCACTGAGCTCCAGTCTTCATCGCTTTCCTCTCTATCTTCATCAACAGCAAGATCAATTAAGTTCAGATCTTCAAGAGACGCACAATCTAATGGAACCATATCATAGTTATACTGGCTTCCAAGTTCACCAGCAACAGCTGCAGCTTGGCTCTTTATCTTTTGAAAATCTACAGTGCAGGCAACTCAGCAAGTTAAGCAAAACAGTAAAGTGACCAAGAGTAATCTTGATGACACCCAGCAAACTGAATGACCATAGCAAGAAACGATAAATTTTACAAGATGGAACTATTGTCAAAAAAAAAAATTCATGTATGTTCTTCAATATTTATAGAAAAAAACATTTCTTTAATTTTTCATTCATATTGCTACACTGCCTCAAGATAACTTGCAATAGATCTCCAATGTAGCTAAACTACTTTGGCTATCAGAAACAGGAGAATTGTGCTGAAACGAATGCATACCCATGTCCAAATATCAAAGAGGGAATTCACATTTGACAAGTATGAACCTAGGTTACCTGAGTGGCAAATGACAAGCACCTCAGCACCACCTTTGGACTCAAGCAGCTCTATTACCTGAACTGCATGCTCCAGGCAGAAAACCCGTGGTCTGAAAAATCTATGGGATGCATTCTGGTCTTTGTTAACCTTCATATTAGAAGACACTACAGGTGTGCTCAGAACTGTAAGATCATAACAGAGTACCTTTCAGTACAGGTACAATCTTATGAAAAAGTTATCTTAATAGGATAGAATACCGTAATGGCTTGGCCATGACAGTTCTTTCAAACATTAAATTTCCTTATCTGGTTGAACTCTCACATAAGAAAAAGTTATTGAATCGTGCACTATTCTAAATTATGATCACAAGTGCCACTCTTACCTCCCCAATCCTAGGGTTTATTATGATCACAATGCATGGAAATGTCTGGAGGATGCCATGCCGAAAACATTTCCGAGAAACTCCAGAAACTTGATAAAATGTCAATCAATTGTTAACTGTTTAAAATTAGTGATAAGTGTTGGAAAACCCTAAAACTCTATTTTTTTTTTATCTTGTTAGTTGTTTGCATATTGAGAAGTATAGTATTTTTTCCAGTCCCATTTCGCTCAGGATGTTTGTTTGTACACTATGAGTTGACTTAACTATTCAGGCTTTAGTTATACTTGGGCAATACGCAAGATCAATGCACAATTATTATTTACTAAGTAAAATACTACATCTTCTAACTGATTATTTGCTAGCTTCTCAAAATGACAAATAAAATTAATAGACTTTAAAAAAATTGGTACCCATTTCAGTGCCATATCAGTTTCAAAATATTTTCCAAATTCATGTTTTTATGTATTTGTACCCATAGCCGTTTTCAAATCCGCTTCCAACATAGATTACAAACTTGGGAAACTTAACATGTTAACTGATGGTATTTTGATTAGTTCTACAAGAAACTCATACCTGAAACAGAATGATCAATACTAACATCCAGATCCAGGCATGATATGTCTTGAGCTACTGACTTGTTTTCAACTAAGGGTCGAAGATGGAGGGAAGCTGCTTCAGAGGGTTGTACCACAGTCATGAACGGAAAACCAAGAATTCCACAAGCAACACAAGCCACAGCCCCATAATCTACTTGAAAATCACTCAGAAAGCCATCATCATCTACATAATCGTCCTTCATAGTCTCCGTGTAAAAGCGCATCTCATCTAGCAGGTTGTGATTGCTTTGAAATACGCAAGAATTACTTGAATCACTAGCATTGGCCGCGGTGTTTTCCATTTTACTCAATAGTGAAGGTTCTTTACTCAAAGATGGTAGAGATTCAGGATCCCAAAGAACTGCACGGTATGTCGATTTAGCCCCACGAAGAACAGATAAAAGCTTATCTTCATTTAATATGTCTTCTATAAATGCTTTTTTCACTGACAATTCTCTTTCTTCCTTCATACGATCTCTCAGCCGGGAGCTTCGTGCTCCCACTAGCAAGGCTCTTGGCACTCTGGAACCACACAGAATAAAAAAAATCAAGCATCAAATACAATAAGCACATAGATATAAAAACAGACTCACACCCTCTGAAGTTAACGAACACCAGTACCAACAGGGTATAAATTAAATACTTCTAACAATTACACAAAGCAATGAGCTATGGTAGTGCATGATCAACAATTTTCCGGGAAAGAAAAATCTTCTGTAAGTGATAAAAAAAGTTCAGCATCAGCTGTACATTCTGTGTTATCTAATGTTCCAATGACCATTTTTCTCTGACCCCTGCTTATTTCAGCATGAGTTCACTGCCTGGGGATTATTCGACTAAAATTGCTTTGAGAAAGAATACACAGTATAAAGCGGCACTTTAAAAAACAAATGAAAGATTGTCGTACAAAACAAAAAAAACAAAACACACAAACCCCCCAAATACACACACATGCATGCACACACAAAAAAAACTACTGACCTCGTCAAAAAAGACATGGCCAAAAGGTAAAGAAGTTGTTGATGGGAGAGCATTGGGAGAAAATTCATGGCAGCTCTTCGCACAGCAGCTTCCTTGGCCACTTTAAGCCACTGCGGTGTTCCGAAATTGGCAGCTTCCCCACAATTAAATCCTTATATAACAGAGAAGCAATGATCTCACTCAGATCCAGATGAAATATTACGTGAACTAAAAAAAATTCTTTTCTGGTATAACACAACAACATACAGGACAGTGGATATATCACTACATCAAGAAATTATAATATATAATTTGAGATTAACAGGTAGTAGTTACCATGACTGAAGCCGACATGATAAGCCCTTGGAAAAGTTACAACGAATTCACCAGGATTCTGTACTAACCTAAAAAAAATAATGAAACTTATGTAAACATGCAATTCATATTTTTTGACTCCGCATGACATGGCAAAGCACAAGTGCAAACATTCATACTTTTTTGCTCCGCATAAAATAGCTAAACACAAGTGCAAAATAGTAAGGTACTTTCTACCGAGCTAAATATAAACCTATCATTATAAACTAAAGAAAAAAAAACCTGCAACAAGGTATTCCTGATGCAACAACTACTTCTGGTGACAAAAGGGTTGTCTTCTCGCCCAACATCATGAGAGCCGCTGAAAGAACAGAAATGCATCGGTTTGAGAGTTGTTGCACCAATACAGAGTAGAAACAATTCTAAGCAGTGTATGAGGCACACAAAGCTTGCTGACATCTTAACAGGAAACCAGCAAACAGGTTTGGGCCCTAATTTCAAGAGGTGAAATACCTAGTCAGTTGCCACCTTTATCTCAATAAACCATGAATGATAAGAAACAAATGAAATGCGCACCTAAACGGTCAACATTTTCTCCATATGCTCGAGTTCGAATAACTTCCTCAAAAGCAAAAGCATAATCGCCAGGGACAGAATACCAGGTTTTAGAAGAGCCAGTATGCAGAAAATTTAAACTGTGAAGTTCATGGTCCTCAACATGCCAAGCAAACCAGCTGAATAGCATGCCAATATAGACCATTGGAGAAGTAACACCAGGTATGTCATCTGGCATGAAACGTGTAAGGGATCCAGGGGAGCGTGCAATCACTTGCAGATTCCATGGACAGTTGGAAAGCTTCCATCCAGCAGTGCCCTCTATGTCAGTGGTAGAATCTGATTTATCCTGGTGATAAACACTTGCAGTTTTGTCAGATGAAACAGGAGCGTCTACATGTGTATTGACTTTAACTATCACATTTGAAGTTTCGGAACTGAGATTGTTTTCTTGAATATCTGCATGTGATTCATTAGCACCACAAACTTCATACTTCTTACGTGACGATTCAGTAGTCCTCCGAAAAACCCTCTTCCGCCTCCTTTTATGAAAATGCTGAAACGACCCATTCCCACTAGGTTCACCAAACCCAGAACCAGGCACATCATTTGCATATTCCACATATACGTGGTTCTCAGAATCAGCCTTCCAGAACAAAGCCTCTATAGCTAAAGGCGAGATGTCTTTAACCATGCCTAGAGTACTCCTATAAAAAGCTTTGGCCTTTGACTCAAACTGATCCAGTGTATATAACTCCCCGCTTTGCCAAACTTGCTTATTTACAGCTCCTTGCCCCATGTGAATTGCAGCTTTATCCTTCTTTTCAGTGTGACCTAACTCCTGTTGCCTAGTAGTAAACACAGCCCTAACCTCACCCTCATTCACACCGGAGCATGATTTAACCGCAGTGGCATCAGAACCCAATTCAGGGGACTTCAAAAGGGACCTATTCAAGTTAGAAAACACATACTTTTTCGAAGGTCTTGGCAAGGGTGGTATGATCTTACAAATACCAAAAGCACGAGCTTCGTTCTCAATCTTCGATATGTAAGCAATTGGGTCAGCAAACTCAGTATCCGTGGGACGAAATTCAGGCGCAAGAGGCAATTTAATCAGCCAATGCGGTACTTCCACATCCCTCATGACAACCAAAATCCAAAATCACTATACTAAAAAAGAGAGAAAAAAAACTATTCAAAGCATTCCTGAATCAATCAGCAGCAAACGGAGACCGCGGAAAGTAGAAATTCCTAAACCCTAGATTACCAAAAGAGTGGACAATTCCGCCATTCAATTCGAACAGCAGTATCTGCAAAGAAACCAAAGTTTTAAAGGATCGACAGGACCTTCTAACCGGTGATTTCAGTGTTGATTTGACTTCGTGGGGAAAGAGGAAAGGGTGCGAGGAGGTCCGAGTTCCGACGGACGACTTGTTAGATATGAGCTGTGTCCAGCGCAGGTTTAGCCGACGAGCCAGCGCACGTGTGGGGTTCGAACATTGTTTTTCCGTACGCACGGGATCAGCGTCTAATAGTCACTTGTTGAAATTTTTCTCTATTTTTATTTGTCATTAATCTCAATACATCTTTAATAATTATAACTATTTAAAAATTAAACACTAAATAGTTTTATTTTACTTAACTCATAAAAAATTTGTATCAATATAAACCATTCTATATTACATTTTGCACTAATTTTTTTAAAAATACATTAAATATTAAATTATTAAATTTATTCAAACCGATTGAATTAACTTCACATTAATCTATTAAAAATTACTTTAAATGACATACATATAAGAACATAAGAACGTAAGAAGCAGTGGCGGAGTCACTGGGGACAGCGGAAGCAGCCGCCCTCCCGAATCTCACCAAAGATGTCTATGCCTAAGAAAAAAAAGAAATTATATATATATATGCTTAATTTCAATTAAATTTTTAATTTTACCTCTCCCCTAATTCAACCAAAATTTTGATAATGTATTTTGCCCCCCGAAAAAAAAATTCTGATTCCGCCACTGGTAAGAAGTATGATATTTTTGAAATTCCGGAGCGGGATCACTACCTATCTATAAATCTTTTAAAATAAAAAAAAATAATTAAAAGTATCAATGAAATTTAATTTTAAATATTATAGATATTAAGATTTAGAATATTAATAGTATTTATGTATATACATAACAAAATCATGAAAAGATATAAAATCGAGTATGCATATAAAGATCTTCATTTGTCTTTTAATTGTATAAAAATACATGATTAAATAAATCAAAATATTTGTAATCGTTTGAGCAGCAAGTAAGTGTATTTATTAATCGTATATGAGTTTTTAAAACAGTACGAGATACTGTAGCTTTTAATAGGTTCATAGATGCATGTAACACAAATTACAAAATAAGGAATTTCCTCCTTATCCATTCTCAGAACATTCTAATTTGTAAGGCATTCATGTCTGTCACTCATCGTTGCATGATCAATTTTGGAACATCGTCAATCAAAACAACAAACATAAAACATGAACTCCACACAACCTTCAAATCTATTCATACTAATCATGGTCAAATTTCTCAATTTTTTTTAAATACACCATCTTCATTCTTAGTAACCGATCTTGAAAACACAAAAAATTCTAACTATCAAAATCAACTTCACTCAATACACAAACTTCGATAAGTTGTTAATGATTTAAATGTGAGTTGTGTGCTTGGTTTAAATGGTTCTATCATTCTGTTTATCATGTTATTGTAGAGAATTTGCATTAGGCTCTTGCTTTTTTAGAGTCTGTCATTCAACTAGTTATAGACGCATAGTGATTGAGTTTGGTTATCTCAAGAAAATCAAATTTGTTCATAACTAGAAGTCATAATGTCTTACTAAAGACAACTTATAATTAATGAATTTTGTTCCACGAGTAATTATGGACAAACTTATATGATCGCACACAGACAGATAATAGATATTTAGTTTGATAAAAATCGAGTATGACTCGATCCAATCCGAGCCTAGTTTCGGCAAGTTAAATAAATGCAAGACTTTAATCCATGTGTTTGACCCATGGATAGAACTTAGTTAGTTGTGTTATCATGTGAACTTTAATTCATAATATGTTTTTTGATTTGATCAATAAAAACAAAATACGTAGTGAGATTAAAGTTTTTCTTTTTCCTTTCTAGAGCTAGTACTTCAAGGATGTGGTACTATCCATTAGTGGATACCCATAAAGACAAGACTACTAACATGCTTTTCAAAGCAATCCGACTACATCAATCATACTAGAAGATCTTTGATTGTATTGTGTAATTTTATTTGTGCATATATTTAAATTTGGATCTAGTTTATGTGCGACGGTTCTAAATGAAAATTGTCATTATGTGTAGAATTTTGATTCAGATATAGATTTGTATATGGTAGCTCAAATCGAAACCATTAATAGCAAGTAGAAAGTAATTAGGATCCAGATCGGTATCTGGCATTTCAAATTAAAATAACAATCATAAAATTATTTTATGGTGTTATGTATCCGTTGTGAAATCCAATTATTTGTATGCACATGATTTCCGACAATGGTAAAGAGCTTCTTTATGAAGATGGTTCTTAAATTTAATACTCAAATTATTCTTGATTTACAATAATTTTTTTAACTATTTTAAATTATTTTTTCATTGAATTTTGAACAAAATGGAACTAGATTAGTATAGAAAAATATAATTTTTTCTGAAACTGAAAGTTGAAGATTAATAATCAAAATATTTTAGATTCACTATGATTTGACTAGATTTTTTGAGTCTAATCTTTTCTTCAAATTTCAAACAAAATACTAGTTACTATTTACTGTTTATTTTATGAAAATAAATAAGGAAAATAATATGGACCCAATGTTTGTCTACATTCATAGAGTTGTCCTAGGCAAGAGAGTTGACTCAGCTAAATTGACTCGGTCATCCTCATCTCTCTTCCATCATCAGTGAAGCTAGCCTCTGTCGACAACCCACCACACCTTGAATCGTCCAATCTGTATTGTTCTCCAACTCGCCAATGATTTTGAGTAGATGATAGCTGAAGATCGAAAGGTCCAGTCTCTCATTGTTCTCTCTCCTCCTCCAACCTTAATTACTTGTCCATTTCACGCATGGTTTTTTCGGTGATGCTATTGTGATCAGCACAACATTGTCGCCGCCGCACCACCACAGCAATGAAAGTTATTAAGATCAGCAAGGGACGACTTATGGTTGACGTTTCATACCCTGGTCCAAAGCGTGAACAAGAAGTTCACTAGAGTTTGTGACGTACCATTGGTGCAGTCCGGCGGAGTGCCGATCGAGCATTATTTTTCCAAGGTGTTTAAATGGAACATGTGGTTGTGGAAATTCCAACAGAAGAACCGAGGGCGCCTGGTCGTGGTGAGACTGCACCGGTGGAGATTAGGGAGATCGCAAGCCGATTTGGGCAGATTTATTTTGGTAGGTATATGCAGATGAGCGAGATACGTTTTCTGTACGAGTCGACTATTCTCTGTTAGATGGATTGTGAAAGGCCCACAAATTCTCATGAAAAACTAATTGTTTGAAAGATGAGAATTTAATTTAATAGTTAAACTCAATCAACTCTAGCGGGAAGAAGGCCTGTATGTGCTCCCTGACTTTAATTAGACGCTGTTACAGGTTTGAAAGGTGTGGCAGAAGGGAGGAGAGTACGCAATAGAAGAAAGTCCTGCAAGTACCCCAAGGAGACCTACGTAACTAACTAGCTATGAGAGAGACGACAAGAGAAAGGCACTGCAATTCTGTTTTGCAATTTGTTGCAACTGTCAGGGAATCTATGTAGGCCTATCCATATAAAATTGACTACTCAGTATGAATGAGAGGAGAAGAAAATATTAGCCTACCTCACTCTCAATTTTCTCTTCCTCTACCTTTCTACTCTGTCTCCTTTCCCTCACTGCTTCTCTGCTCCCTCTCTGAGTGCTGGTACGGCACAGACGCCCAACAGGAAGTGGGAAGTGGACGCAAGTTCAGCCACAGAAGCCAAAGTTCTTAAAACCGTAACTAGCTATAGCTCGATTGCCACAAAGCCACTATCATAACAAACTATTTCTTCCTCTATCACGAGAATCTGAGAAGAGGATTAGCCAAACTCAATTATTATGCATTTATACAATTACTCTAGAGATGAGCATCACACAATCAAATAAGACAAAAACTTTTCAAAGATTATTTTTATTCCCTCGCTAATTGCCCAAAATGAATTAAATCAATGAAATAATAATTGTCTCAACCAATCACATAAATTTCAACAAAACCCAAGTCCTAAGATTAAGGCTTTTCTTTTCAAACCACGGTGTTAAAATGAAAAAAATAGAGATGATGAGGATGAGTTCAAGTGGAAGCAGTGATGACGTGGACAAAATGTATATGTAGATGGAGACAGATTTACATGGACACGGACACGGCCAATGGGAGAGTGTCACGTGACGCGTTGAAAAGTCAACATACCACGTGACACTCTCCTATTGGTTGGACATTTTTGTTGACTTTTCAACGCGTCACGTGACACTCTCCCATTGGTCGTGTCCATGGACACGTGGTGGTCCGTGTCCATGTAAGAATGTCTCTATGTAGATGTTGATAAATTTTGTGCAGAAGGTGAAGATGTGTCACCCGATGGAGGTGGCGAATTGTTGGAAAGTTGTTCAATGAGGAGCGCGTAGATGGAGATGGAATTAAATTCGGTCGAAGATGAATGAGGTGGATGGCGTCTTGCCAGGGACGAAATATGTGTGGAAGCCGAAGACACATAAACTTTTGCAGGAGAGATATGAAACAAGTAAATCGATCTAATAGTGTTCCAAATGGTGGAAGCGTGATATGAATCTATGATGCTAACAAGGACGACATGAATATATGAATTAGGAAGGTATGAAGGTGTTCCAAAGGATTTGGAAGGAAAAGTAAAAAAAGTTGTTTCCGAGTAGGTGATGAATTTAAAAGGAAAAGAGAGAAAAATGTGTTCCTGAGTACCAGAGAGGGAAGTAAAAATTAATGTTATTTTACTTAAATACCCTTCTCATAATTTAAGAACAAAAGAACATATAAGGGCAGAATTATCTTTTTTCTCCAAACCCTCCCAAAATCGGGAGAATTTGAAAATCGTGTGTTTGGGGTGATACTATCCCTCAAAATCCTACCCTTTCCACCCTGAAAAAACTCAGGAACAAACTTCTTTAAGGCTGTGTTTGATTTAAGGAAAATTTGGTGGAAAGGAAAATTTGAGGGAAAATAGAAAGGAAATGAAATTCTTCGAGGATTTCATCTAATTTTTCCTTATTTGGTTTCATTAGGAAAATGTCAAGGAAAATTGTTTGAAATCCATTTCATTTTCCATGATCATGGAAAGTTTTATGGAAAAATATGTCAAAAATATCAACATTTCATTACTTCATACATTGAATTTGATGAAATACATTGAATTTATTTAAAAATTAATTATTTGTTTGAGATACATTGAATTTGATTGGATTGATTTGTTAAAGATAAGAATTACATTTTCCATCAAATTTTTCACCTAATTTTCTTTCCATCTTATTTTTCATCTAAACCAAACAATGAATTTTACTAATTTTCCATCAAAATTTTCTTTCCTCCACATTTTCCCTAAACCAAACACAGCCTAAATGAATCCTCACCTCTCAATTCCTCCCTAAATGTGACTTGAAAACACTACCTTAAAATATAGTCATACCTATAATTGAATGTTAAACTCAACCTACGTTTACCTTGTCAATTGTGATTGAGAAACATGATCGAAGCCCAGAGAAATAGCCCAAGCCCACTAGAGCTGAGCGAGCCCATCCATCCAGGAGTCAACCAGAGTGTACTTAGATATGCAGCGTCGACTTACTCTTCCTCAACACTGGTGATGACCATGGAGGCGAAGTTCCGATTCCGACTCGCCCTCGTACTCGTCGCCGCATTCTCTGCGCTCGCCGGATCGAACTCTAATCAGGATCTTCAGATCATCAACGCCGAACGCAGAGTAAGCATCTCCCACTACCACTAGCTTCTTCAATCTTATCAAAAGTAAGTCTTTCATTAGAATTATAAAACCCTCGATTGTGGAAGCTGAAACTACTCTGGACCATAACGAGCTACGATTTGATTTCTGCGATCAAACTGCATGCGAAGGTTGATGCTGCTGGAAACTTTGTATTTGATTTTGTGATTCTGAAATGACTCACGTCGCCAAGACAGTCCACATTCGCAGACCTCCGCAGTAGTTATTTATCAGTAACAGTAATTAAAATTTTTAATCAGAATATATATATCTTGGGACTAATACGGGGAACTTTCATTTGGTGTCATTGAATCTTTCAGTACCTCTTCATACAAGGACATTTGCTTGTTTGCTCTCATTAACAGGAATCTTTTTGTGCTTCTGTTATCTTCTCTTAACTTCATGCTCTTTTGTTGCAGATTGATCTCACCTCTCACATAGTCAAGGTTTACTTAACTCTACAGGTATGGCCTTGTAGTATGCAGTTGAATTCTACTTAATGCTTATTTCCTTTAAGCTGCTGAACCAATGGATTCAAGGAATTGATTCATGGATTTTTTTGTTTTTTGGGTGGTGGGGGGATTGTATTTAGAGTGGAAGCAAGAATCATTTTTTCGGTTATGAAGGGAAACAAGTTGGATGAAACGTTTTGTTAAGTTTTTTTAATTAATTCTTTCTTCATACTTCCATTACAATCCGACACTGCTATTCGCTTAACTTACTTGTTTCACTTAAGCTTTTCTCTGTAACAAGAGCCGGGATCAACACATGGCATTAGCTTTCATCATTATCCAAATACTGCAAATCATATTACAAATTATTTTTGTTGACTTGTATAATTTAGCTTGTTGTTCGGTTGGTATTCTAAAGCACTTATGGAGACGGCGCATAGTTAAATGGGAAATGTAGATGCCTAAGCAATATTTTATGTTCAAATACAGCATTATATGTAGGTTAAGGTGACTAAACCTCTTTTCTTCTTTTCTAATAAGGTTGAGAATACAGGAGAATCTCCAGCCTCTGAAGTTCTTCTTGCTTTCGCTCCTGTGCAAGCAGAGTGTCTCTCATTGGTCAAAGCACAAGTTGCTACAGGGAAGCGAAAGAAGCCCCATCATCCTATTGATGTTAAACCAGTTGAAGTACCCAATGCACCAAATGGAGCTAAACTATTTTCCATATCTCTGCTCAAGCCCCTAAACCCTGCTGAAACTGTCACGCTTGAAGTGCTTTACATTTTGACGCACACACTCAAACCATTTCCTGCAGAGATAAGCCAATCAGAGTCACAACTGGTGTACTTCCATGACACAGCATTAATATTGTCACCTTATCATATCAAGAAACAGACCACTTTTATAAAGACACCCACTAAGAGGATAGAATCATTTACAGTAGTAGACCCATCTAACCATGCCAATAATGAGATAAAGTATGGACCATATGATAGCCGCCCTCCATACTCATTTTCACCTGTGGTCGTTCATCTTGAAAATAACAACCCATTTTCTGTTGTTGAGGAGCTTGTACGTGAAATAGAAATTTCACACTGGGGTAGCCTTCAGATCACTGAACATTATACACTGGTTCATGCTGGCGCTCGACATAAAGGGGTCTTCTCAAGGTTTGTATTGAAAAATCCACTTTAGAAGGTTTTTTGTCCTTGATAATTGTGGCAAAACTCAAATAAAAATGGAAATAACTTGATAATTTGTAATTGTCATCATTAAATGACTGTTTTTAATAATTTTCCATAAATATCATTATATTAGACATATTTTAGAAATTCCATAGAAAATTTGAATAATTGCAATTACGTTCAATCATTTGCGAAAATGTAGAGAATTTTTTGTTTCAGATTATCCATATAGTCTACACTTCACTATGAATGTTTCCAAACAATATATTTTCCGCATGTTATTCTCGAGTTTTGTATGAGCGATTTACAAACTCAAGCCTCATCCGTGTGCATAGAAATATACAGTTACTGAATTTATTACCAGGCCTTCAATTTTTGTGGCATTTGTGTTTGTTTACTCTAAACTAAACCCAAATAGTATAATAATTGCATATAGGCACAGGCTTGTAAGACATGCTATTTCAATTAAGTCATGAGACTGCTAAGATAATAAAATTTCTCCTCTTGCCACCCTTGAAGTGATTTTTTCTTCAGATTATTTGCGTTTTCCAGGTTCTTGTGTTATACAATTTTACATTTCACTTAAACCCAACTTTGGGGACTATTAAAGGTATGGACTCAATACAATTAGAACATGAATGTGAGCTCAGATTCATTTACTCCATTGTGAGTATTTGTGTTGGTTACATTTTCATGTTGGTTTCATTATCATTCACGGAATAGTAGTATTCATACTCATTTTATCAACATTGACAGGGTTGAGTATCAATCTCGTCAAGCATTCGCCGGTTCATATTCATTTAAGAATCTTCTTGCAAGACTTCCTCCTAGGGTGCATTCTGTCTACTACAGAGATGAGATAGGGAACATCTCTTCCTCTCGTTTGCGTACAAGCCCTCAAAAGGTACTTGATTTCTGAAGTTCATTTATCCCATTCCAAAGATATCGTAGTCTTAATTCTTATTTTAAGCGGAAATTGTATCCCAATGATACGTGTAGTTGAAATTCACTCCGAAAATGAATGCATGATCACATCACAAAATCTGGTTATGAAATAAATATAACTAATTTAACTTAATATATGCAAATGTAGTTGGTAGTGTGAAAAGAAAAAAGATAACTAAATATTAGTATTGCATCAAGAGTTATAATCCAAAATTTCTTAGCAACATTTTCAGATCAAGTTTATCTCAATGGTTTCCCTTTAGAGTTGTTTCAAAAGATATGTTCTCAAACCCGTACTCCAATACTTGTTTGTTTTATATGAAAGAAAGGAGGTTGCACTAAAGTGTTCTTTATGGGTTTCCTAGGTGACTTCTTCGGCATTCTCTTATTCTCGTGATAAAAACTGCTACTTGTGAGACGGGTGTGGAAACCTTTCATATTTCTTTAATTTATAAAGAGAGCCAGCGGAAAATATAAACCAAATGCATGACGCAGATACAAATCAAGCAGTAAATATAGGGTCTAAAAGGATAAACATTTGTCCACATTGATGTGGAAACATTCGCCCATAAACTTTACTGATCATTTGAATCAAAATTTACAGGTCAAATAACCTTCAGCCATTAGATCAAGGGCCAGTTTGAGTTCATGACTCTCTCTGTGGGTTCTCAATGGACTTTTGCTTTCTTGCCTAATCAACGATATTGAAAAAAACATATTGAAACATATAGTTTGGGTTTCACATTCTTATGTGAACACTTTATTTACCTGTTGTTTGTTTACTTGTAATGCAGTCAGAACTGGAACTTGAACCACGCTATCCACTATTTGGCGGCTGGAAGGCTACATTTATTATTGGATATGGATTACCTTTGGAAGATTTCCTTTTTGAGTCTCTGGATGGAACAAGATATCTCAACTTTACATTTGGGTGTCCTTTTACTGACACTGTTGTAGACAAACTAATTATCAAGGTGTGTTTAGTTCCTGAACTATGATAGTTTGCAATCTAGAACTTCTGACTACTTGTTCTTGTTGCTTCCTCTAATTTGTGTTTTACATTTGACTCCCAGGTCATACTCCCAGAAGGATCACAAGACCCACATGCGATCACTCCTTTTCCCGTTGAAGAGCGCCGGGAGGTACTTTCTATGTTTTTACAATTGTGAACATAATTACATGAATGGTCACACACATATTTCTTATTTGATCCTACCACTTGCATCTACTCTGTTTGAACTTCTGCATTTTTGTCAACTCTTGGATCCTCCTGTTTGACCTTGTAAATTATGGCGTCTATGAGCATTTTTGTCAAATCTTACAACTGAAAATGCCAGTGTTGGATGTGATATTTATTACTTATTGTGGACTTTCATTCTTAATAGAGTTCACCTTACTGGCAACTGAATTTCTTTGTTTATGTCATCTGTCAGACAAGCTATTCATACCTTGATATTGTCGGAAGAACTGTAGTTGTTTTGGAAAAGAAAAATGTAGTTCCAGAGATGAACACCGCATTTCAGGTTAGTCTGACAAACATATTTTCAGCTTTGTGTAATATTTGGTTACTTACAGTTGTCTTGGTTCTATTCTTTGCAGGTGTACTATAAGTTCAACCCACTCTTCCAGCTAGCAGAGCCTTTAATGTTGGTATTTGTATTTTTCTTGGGTTTCATGGCTTGTGTCACCTATCTAAATACGGATCTTTCGATACGCAAGCAATGAACTGCTCCTTTCAGCCATGCTTCAAAGGTACTGGTCTACTTGAACTTGCATAATCTTCCTTTCAGTACTCATTTCTCATTGGCTTCTAAACATATCGGCAGGCCGACTTGGGGGCATATTTACCTAAAGCCTCATCAGAAGATGGATTAGGATGAGTACACGGATAACCAAATTATGTACTACGAACACTGAACATTAAACTTTTTATTTGAACATGACTACAACCAGCTAGATTGACCGGTACAAAGTTTCTTTGTTTACTCTGATCATGTGCATCTTTTGATGAACTGTCGGCCCTTTAGCAAAGTTGACAGGTAAATATGCTTTGGATCAATAGGTCATAGAGGTTAAATGATTACCATGGAGCGAACCGTGTCTTCTTGTTATTGCCTTAATGGCTGAAATTGGGCTGCCTTTCCCTCCAGAAATATTAATCTATAATTTTAAAGGAAAAAAAACTCCAAGGGTTCCAACAATTCTAGTTAAATTTCATATTATTCAAATTTTCAATAAATGGTATTAATTTGAAAAAAAAAGTAATTATAATTATAATTTTAAATTAATATTGCAATACAAGTAGACATATTTATACTGCTGTCGTTCATTCTATGCATTCTTCGATGTCGTAGTTGTCTAGCAAATAAGCTGAATCAAATATTATTATTCCTTCTCCCAAATATCTGTAGCTGTCCTTGGACAGCTTTTGTGTGACGTCATGCTTATCAGGAATGAGATCAACGCACGTGCATATGCTCGTGACTGGTTCCCGGGACGCCATTGACGGAACTAGGACCGTAAAAAAAAATGATAAATCGATAAACCAAATCGAATTGTCAAACCGATAGGTTTGGTTTGGTTTGGAGTATAAGGGGTTCAGTTATGGTTTTGAATTTTAAAAAATCGATGATTAATGGTTTGGTTCGGATTTTAATATTTTTCAAATCAAATCGAATGGTTTTACTATATTTTAGATCATATATAAATTTAATTGCATATATGATATAAATTAGTACATCTATATTATTATTATATGAAAAGTGTCCTGTTTAATAATTAAATTAATTAATAAATTTTATGAAAAAATTAATTGAACCAAACTGGACGATTCGATTTGATTTTTATTAAAAATCGAATTGAACTGAATCATTACACTCCTAGACGGAACTAGTGTTTTTGATGATGGCTGCCTACTGTTTTCGCTACTAAAGTTTGTGGTGGTGTGTTGGGCCAACCAAGTGCTATGCAGTCTGCTAGTTGATTTAAGTTGGATTAGGTTATGTAAGGGGGTTGTACTTAGCATTAATAAAAAAAATAGGATCAAATGATGATTTTGAAGTTAAGGCTTTGTTATCTTGTATCTAGAAAGAATGGAGAAGTTAAGAAAAGAATTAAGAGAATTCTATGATACATATGAGCCAATACACTCGTTAAAAGTTCGCAAACAAAATTGGTCAAAAGTTGTTTGTTATTAATCGAGCCGAGCTCGAGCTAATTTTCTAAGCAAGTTTAAATCGGTTGGCTAGATAATAGTGAACAAATGCTCATTAATATTTGTTTTTAGACAGATATATAACAGTAGAAATTCAGATGAACATTGAAATTTGACGAAGTGGGACCAAAAGCAAGCAAGATCGATATAATATGGCATGGTAATACAAATAACAACCTAAACATTAGTGTTGGTTGCCTTCTCCTTATAACCTATCAAACTCTTAATGCTGTGTGCAATGGAGGAAATAGAAATTTTACTTTGGAGTATGGAAAAATTGAAATATATGAGTGAGATGATTTGATATTTTTAAGCTAAATTGGGGTACAAAATAAGAAATATAATATACACAAATAAAAAAAGTACTTTGGATTGGATATGGGCAGATAACTGTCCCCACTGTCCCAACACTAGTACAATTACTAGTTGGGTCCTTATCATGAACACATAAATGCATATCTTGAAACAAGAGCAAAGCGCAGCTCCCCTGTAGCTATTGCTAGGCATGCAAATGAAGCTCAAGGTATTAGTCCATACCAACATGAGCATTCAAGAATATTTCTAACTTTGGGATATCGACAACTAGTAAATGTGGGACTTCAATCAAAAAGTTATTTAAAGTGTTGCCCTATCATGCATATATGATGTGGAGTCAAGGGAGAGCCGCAAATTATTTCTTTAACACATGTGAACACCAAATTTCTATACTATGCATTTTTGGGAACAAATAAATTTTAAATTCGTTCTTTTGGATGTGGGATAGTAATGTTAATAAGGAGAGACTATGTCCCACGCTGAAAATAATATTTTGCTAGAGAGAGTACCCTTATAAATGAAGTACGAGACCTCTCAACAAAGTAAATAATTTTTCCACATTATCTAATGGTTTTAATATTTCATCAAACCGTTCAAACCTGCATTCCAAGCTCAATGATGGCTGGGTATGTTTAATTGTGGTTTGTTACATTTAAGTTAAACTCGGACTAGAATTTCCTGATTGTGGTTGGGCTTTAAAAAGCTGAGTTAGAGTTGATATCAAACAGGCCATAGTGCAATCGAGCAGAGCTCGAGCTTAAATGTTTTTAGTGCTCGAACATGAGTATCAAGTATTTCAGTCGAGTTTGACCACATCAACTCGTCTTGTTTGCAGCGTAAATTGTGTATAGCCGACCTTCTTCCCTAATATTCTCACCTTATTTCTGTATTCATCTCCAAATCACGGATTATTATGTCGATGCAGAACTCAATTTATATCCATTCGCCATTCTTCATCAAGAAGTGAACTATGAATTCATCTACTCGTATCTCACCCACATTTGTGACTAATTCAGTGAGAAGTTGTTCTATGTTCACAATTTGCATTCTTTTACATATTCTTCGAATTTGTTGGGTCGCAAGCAGTTTTCTTGGTAGCTTGGATCTCGATTGAAACTGGCTGGGCCTTGGTAGCTGCAAAGAGGGATAAGTGTCAGTGGCGTGTTTAATAGGCATGCAAATTACCTTACACTATTGGACTTCAGAGGTCTCCATCTTCTTTAGCATTTCTTGCACCGCGACTACTAATTTAGGAAATTCAGTGGACATATTTGATGTTGGTGGTGTTGTTGGTGATATATCTGAGTAAGCGGCCTTGTGCACCCTGTGATTTTGGTTGAACAAGCGGGTGTTTTCAGCCATCTCTTCAATAATGGTCCACACCACATCAGAATACCTGTTATGTATTAATTCACCTAATGCGGCATCCAACATCCTCCTCTCCTTTGCATTCATCCCTTTAATGAAGAGTTCTATCAGGATTTAATTGGCAAACTCGTGGTTCTGACACTTGATCAACAATCATATAAAAATAGTACTTGTGAGTCGTCTCATCCGGTCACTGATCTATCCCACATATCTATCTCTTTATTTGAGTGCTCTAGTTGTTGGAGATTACCTCACAAGAAACTTGTGTTGTATCTGGCTCCATGTTGTGATAGTACGTTAGCCATGTACAACAATCATTCTTTAGCATCATAAACAGAAAAAAAAAAGAATTTCATTAAAAATAATAGATGACGTTTTATACTTATAAGCGTAATCTATTTTTTATGAAATTTTTTAGTTAAATTAATTTGGCTTTCTACGATGTGTTAAATTTAAAAGTACCGTTTTTATTGTCATCAAATACTTAAATCAAGTTTTAGTCGTCGTATAGATATTTACTTGGTAAATTGAAAAAAAATTAAGAAATTGATATTTAATATGATATGAAATAATAGAAAAATAATAATATGATACTTGTGTCTCACGCATAGAGTTGTAAAAGACTTGTTTCAAGACGGGTGAAGTATTTATAAAAAAGATGAATTACCATGACACAAATTAAATATATTTTTTAAATTTTTTAACGGAAATGCCTTAACAATTCCCAGCCTTATAGAGGCCAGGGTACCGGCAGACCCTTCGCGGCCTCACTTCTGTTGGCGCGGCTGCTGCCTTTTGTTTTCTTGAATTCTATTTGTCTCAGCCGATAGCTGTGTCGTTGGAGATGGTCCCAGTGATGGAGGAGTCTGGAGGCAGCTATCGGCGTTTGGAGGAAGAAGGAACTGCTACACAGAAGGAACGGCGTCGTCCTAGTCACGCTCAAATGTGCGGCCTCCCGCCTAGCCAAAAGACATTCATTTGGCTCTCATTTAAACAATGAAATAGCGCTCGGCTGAAATGACGTCGTTTTTAACTAGTTTTCCCTCTCAGTTCTATATTTTGGGATATAAATACCTCGATCTCCCATCTGTAAATACAACTTAAGTTTTTCATCAATACAAAAAGCTCGTTAATTAATAACTGTCAATTTGTTTGAGCTGCTGCACTTCATTCGTGAGCTGGTGGGAGACTTGTCAGTGCGTAATACTGACAACTGAGGTTATGTCGTCTTGCCCAATGAGACTTGTTTTGAGTTATTGGTTTAAGTTTTGTGAGTAATAAACAGAAAACGTTTACTCACAAAGTGTTGGTCTAGTGGTTTTGGTTGTTGTCTAACAATTCCAAGGGGCCACCAAGAAAAAAGTAGGAACCACTATCGATCCTTTTTTTGTTTTAAAAAAAAAATCCTTTTCTATGTTAATGGATTGTGATGCACGCAGTGAGCAAATGACTCTGGCTATGGTGTTTAGTTAGTGTTAGTGGGTTTGGTGTTAATTTTTTAAGTAATGAACACATGCCTGAGCTGGAAGAGTCAGTGGGTTTTGATTTTATATAAATAGATATGTCTCTTTCGGTTTGGTTTTGAACACACGATCGTATTCAATTTTTAACACATGATGTTTTGCAAAACAACATTAAACATCATTTAGTAGTGCTAGTGCCTACCCTTAATAGTAAAATGTTCTATTTGGATCGAAGTGACGTCTGAATAGTGAAATTATTTTAAATACATATATTGCATTATATTTTAAATACATATATTGCTGAGTTCTGATTGGTTTAGGGAAAATTTGATGGAAAGAAAAATTTGAGAGAAATTAAAATTCATAATGGATCTATTTTATTTTCATTTGTTTGGTTCAAATAAAAAAGTAGAAGAAAAGTTTGAAAACTCTTTTTATTTTACTTTAACTTTCCCTCTAATTTTTCATGCAATTTTTTTTCCGACAATTTTTTTCTGAACCAAACAAAAGAATTCTTCTAACTTTCCTTCAAATTTTTCTTTCCAACAAATTTCCCCTAAAACAAACACACCCTTAGGCTTTGTTTGGTTTAGGGGAAGTTTCATGGAAAGAAAAATTATACGGAAAGTTAAAAAAATTCTTTGTTTGGTTTAGATGAAAAATTTCATGGAAAAAAAGTTTGATGAAAAATTATATGGAATATTTTGATTAATAACCATAGGAAAATGACATTTTTCTTTAAACTTTCCATGATAAAAAAACACGTGAAAAATGAAATGAATTTCATGATGAATTTAAATTTCATTATATTTTCCATCAAATTTTCCTTTCCATAAAACTTTTCCAACCAAACACACTCTTAGTGCCTCTATTATTGCTCCTTCTCGCAAAGGACATAAATTGATGACATGCATGTGTATATAAATTTTCTTTTAAATAATACACGAGTGAGATGGAAATGATATCTTTAGATATCCATCATTTCATAGAATTTCGGTTTTGTTATTCATGCTTTCAAGTTTGAAGAGAATGAGAAAAAAAAAATATTTAGAAGGAAAATATAAAAAAAATTGAGGGTGGAAAAAAATAAAATTTCACTGAATTTAGAATGTATTAGGAATGATAAAAGTAATAATGTAACAAAATTACTAAACTAATCATACAAATAAAAATCAAATATGAAAAAACATAAAATATACAAAACATATAAGTGTCATTTTATAATGAATGACTCTCTTACCTCCTAAATTCAGATGGAAAAAAGAAAAACAAACTATTTACTAATTTCAAATCCCATAAATCCCTCCTTAAAAAATAAAACTCTAAAAATCTCTTCTCTCTCTTTTCTTTACTCTCCTTTCTAAAATATGCTTGGAACAGTACCTTAGCAATCATTTGTTGTGATATAACTCTTTATTAGATGGATTAGATTTCAAATCTATTAAAAATAAATGAATTAAATTGAAAACTTTGAAAGGAATACAAACATAAGCATGTGCTATTTGCCTAGGAAACTAGGTCCAATTTGTGATGCAGCCGGTGTTTTTTTTAAAAAAATTCCGCCTGTGAATTTTCATCATATGCTGTTTAAGATAAAGTTGAATAGATTAAAAATAATAATAATTACAAATAAATTTGTTAAATTAATATTTATTATATACATATATTTTTTTTAAAAATCTGTGTTTTAATGCAAAATGTGGAAGAGAATGGTTTATAATATTGACGTAAAGTGATTTTTGTTATGATCTAGTGAAATTAAATAATTAATGTTTGATATTTTAAAATAGATGTAATTATTAAAATATCTGTTTGTGATTATTATGTATAAGTAAGAGTATAAAAATAGTTTTGATAAAGTGACAAAAAATAACCAGAGAAGTTGTTAAGACACTGGCTAATCAAATTTTTTAAATATTTTACATTAATTGATTATTAAGTAGAGTTAAAATGAAGCGGCGTGAAATATTTATAATTATATATTTGTTTAAATTAATTATTAAATAGTTATTACAATAACTATGCTTTCTTACAACATTATTGTCAGTGGATGGAGCACGAGTATGAATGCAAGGCGTGAAAGGCAGGGGCGGAGCCACTTAAAAAATAAATTTACATATTTAATTTTAATTAAATTTTTAATTTTATTTATTTAAATTCAATTAAAATTTTAATTATGTAAGTTTATTAACCAAAAATAAAATTTTGAATCTGCCCTCGGCGAAAGGTGGATTTGAATCTGGATCCTCTGACACGAACAGAACAAAGTATGATACTGTAGTCGAAACTACATCGTTTGTGACTCATCACGTGATTATGACAGCTCACCGGTCACACAAGATTCTCAATCGAATACTACAAATTTTCAAGGGGGGGAGAGAGAAACGGAGAAGGGAAGTGACTCGCCGATCTCTTTTTTCCCCTTTTCTCCGAATTCCGATTAACGGCGATGTCGGACGAGCCCTCAGTCGCTAGATGGTCATTTTCGGTACTTGTAGTTCTCCTTTCATTCAATTCTAGTTTGTCTGAATCCAGTGAGCAGCACAATTTTGTGTGCTGACTTGTTACTAGCGGGCACTGCCACTCTACTCCGGTGTCAAAACGCATTCTCATCTCAGTTCTATATTGAATGTGTTTCCTCTGTGTTTTTTTTTTCATTTTTAAACTCACAATTTATTAACTGTTTTCTGGTGCCAAGTTCTGGAGGAAGGCAGAGGCGACGCCGCCCCAGGAGAGCCCGATAGTTGAAAATGGGACTGGCTCTTCCATTGCTGTTCCAAATGGGAACGCACAGGTGCAAAACACATCTGAGCTTGCCATTTATGAACAGTACCGGAGCCGGGTGGGTTTCATTTCAAGCTGCTGCTGCTGCTGCTGCTGCATGTTACTTTCCTTTCCATTTTCTTGTTGTGTTGTTCAAGATGTCTCTGTAAGATGATCCCTATTTCAGGGTGCCGTGGGTGCCGCCCATAGGAATGGTGCTGCTTTGCCCAATGGAACAACTGAAATACCGTGAGTTCTTTATCTTTTAGTGTTCATTCTTTTTCCCGCATAAAGATGCTGAGATATTTTACAAAATAGAAGGGATAATAATGTTTGTTTGAAAATGAAAAGAGATGGAGCCAATCCAAGAGCATGCTAATTAAAGTTTATCTTCATAGTCAAGAGGAATATACCTACTCCTATTAGAACTTGATCCTTGAATCCTTTGAATCACGCCCAGTGCGATCCTTGATCACGTTCCTAGCCGGTTTCTCCGTTGTTATCCTTGCAAATCGGAATATTTCATATTCTCTTCTGTTTTCTTCTATTAAATTTTCTTTTCTCCCAAACTGTCTTTTGCCCCTGATTTGACTCGTCATCAATGTTAAGGAACTTTGCAATATTTTTTGAGGAACTTTGATTTGCTATGTAGCTTTGAGGAGTAACCATTTAGTATCTGAAATGTTATTTTTTAGATATGATTTCGTCTTGTATGTATAACATGAATTCCCCGTTGAATTTCGTTATGGTTAACCGTCTGGTCATAGCCATTTCTTTATCCCCAAACCAGCTGATTTTATACTCTTACTCGTATTGTCTCGCATTCCAGAGTGTATCCAAGAGAAATAGTGAATCAAAACCATGTCATGTCATTCTAAAACATTTAAGTTATTGTCACTTTCTTAGACAATTCTATTTGTTGAAACATAAGTTGTCTTGAAATAGTACGATTCCCTCATTATTTCATCATAAGGGTATGGTATATTTGCGAATAGGAGGAGCTCACTCATTTATGATACAATTTAATCCTTATTTCGTGGTAGTTAGTTTCTTATATCTCAACTCCCATGGAAACTGATGTGTAACTTGTTCCTTGATGATAGGCAGCGGTCCTTGATACCTCCATTTGAATCCGCTGAAATGAGAACTCTGGCAGAGAGCTTAAGCAGGTATTTGAGCAGATAGAAAATTCATAATAAAGGACTAAAGTGTTCCGTATTGTATTTTAACATTGATTACTCCCTGATGATAGGTTTAAATGAGAACCCTCATATTGGCTGGGGTCTAAGATATGATATTATTCAATTGCTGTTTTACATATATAAGTGAGCCTACGTTAATGTGTGCAATGTATTAAAAGCCCGTTGTTAGTCAATTTTATGCAACTTAAATTTGTCAATGATAGTTAACCTAACATTTCAAGAGTAAATCTTGTCATTCGTTGTTTTCATTCCTATATTTCGGATTTAATAGGGTCAGGTTAATACCTCATTCAGTCTCTTACAAGCTAACCGGTCTAATATCACATTGGGTTACTTGATAACTCATTACATAACACCCATTGATTTATTCAACTCTATCATTGAATAAGAACGTAGCGTTAGAGTTTAGTTGAATTTAGTTGCTCAACGTAACTTAAACACTTGATTTCATATGTTTTGGGATCAGATATTTTGAGGAATAATTAAGAATTTTAAAAATGAAATGTAAATAAAATAAAATAACTGTTGCGGATGCAAGTTATTAAATTCCACACTCGTGCTTATAACCATTGAATTAAGAAAGTTCAACGTACAGAAGTTCATGAAGTAGATTTTTTTTGAAAGAATAAAAAAATACGAAAAGTTGTATTCTAAATGTACTCCCTCAGTGAGTGGATAATAATTACACTCAAGTAAAAAATCTAACTACCCAAATTACCCTTACGCTCATGTACTTATGTTCATGGGCACTTTCAATCTCAACATTTGGATCAAAATTGATTAATTAGGTTGACATTCCTAGTTCTCCTTATAGAGGGGGTTTTCATTTGAATCTCCCTCCCTCTCTTTCTATATAATATAGGTTCAAGTTATAGCTTTTTATTTTTTGATATCAAAAAAGTATTCTGGACTTTTGATTTGATTAAAATTAATGGTCATATTGAAATGTGATGAATTCAAAATTGATTGGGTTTTAGGAGCCCAATGCAAATTGATACACTTCATTTAGATCGGTGCACTTCAACCTCAAAAATGTATCACTTTAATCTGAATCTGATGTAATCTAATCTGAATGTGATGCACAAATACTTGAAAGTTTAAAGCGGCGGACTTTCAAAAAAATCACCGATTTTTTATCAAGTGCATTAGTTTTGAATTGGGCATCTGTAACCTAATAATTTAAATTTACCTTATTTGATTCCGATTTTTAATTTAAAAGAAATCCAAGGCTCAGGGTGTTTCTTAAAGAATAGAGGATTCTCAATGCGTTCCATTGAGAATGGCTAATTTTTTGATAATTTGAAGACCGTGCTCTTTAGTCTAAAATCCCTGAATTTTCATTTGACACTGATGCACTTTAAGATGCACTTTCAAATTTAAAGTGGACCAGTTAGTTAAAGTTCAGCCTTTTGGACTGAACTATTAAAGGACAATTTATTTAAATTTAACCCCTTCGAATCCAATATCAACGGCGAGCTGAATTGGTTCTTTTGTTTTGATCCCATTAATCTGAAAATTTGCTAACTTTTTTTTAGAGCGTAGATCAAAATTAATTTAAGATTGTTATTAATTCAGGAACAAGGTATAATTTGTAAACTTCTTATTCCTAGCTTAAACTTGTAAAAAAATTGAAGGAGGTTATTATAGTCCATATAGAATGAAATAGAATCCATCTCATAAAGTTTTTTTCTTTATGATAACTTCTGAACTGGGAGTTCAACTCTTTTGAGAAATTATAAACTGATCCAGGCTATCGATGGTTATGCACTTCCGCAATAATGCACTGAAGTATATTGGCTTGAAAATGAGATTAATGTAGTTAAACTCATTCAAAAATCTAATGGTTAGCTGCAGATCACCTTAAAGAGTCGTAGAGAGATAAAATGAAAGCACAGCCACTTAAATTGATATATACCACATCGCCGAATTTCAAAAAATGTTCATGTGTACTTAATAATTATGGGATACTGGATGAAAATATTCAATGGTTAGATCACTGTGATGCGTGGCTACGATAGGTTCTGTTTGCCTTGTAAGTAACTGTTGTCATTTGTTTCCTTTATACAGAGATAATATGAGGGGTCACATTGGTATGTGCGGTTCACAACTTAAATGATAGTTTGTACTAGATTCACTTCCTTTATTATACAATATTTTCAAGGAAAATCTGCTAAAAAATTGTGATGATTGTGACAAATTTGCAGTTTTTTCTTTTATTACTATTGATACAGAGAGTTTTCAATTAGCTTATTTTGTACACTTTTCTGTAGAAAAAGAACCCATAGATAATTATGGCTCTCTATTTTCCTTGCAGGGATATCATTCGAGGGAGTCCAGATGTGACGTGGGAAAGTATCAAGGGGTTGGAGAATGCAAAACGGCTCCTTAAGGAAGCTGTTGTTATGCCAATCAAATATCCTAAGTAAGTATAGAAACGCCGCTTTGATATTAAGGGTTAGATTTTTTTTAATTACTTGTTATATCGGTAGTGTTATTTGTTTTGGAATCGAAGGTTATATCTATTCAATATTAACTTAAGATAACATGCCCCTACTCTATTCATATTTTTTTAATAATGTTACAAATAAATGACAATCTATCTCAACTTTCAGCAGTAAAATTTTCATATAGGCTTATTCAGATAAAAAATTCAATGTAGCTGTATATTTGGTTTCTCGTGTCTGTTTCAAGCTGTTAGTGATCCTTGTTTATTGGCTCCATTGTTTTATTTTGTAATTCAAATTCTTTGTTTTTGAAATGTTTTCTCATATTTAGATGATCCTTTATATAGAAAAAGAAAAAAAAATCGATGACTTGGATACAAATGAAATATGTGCATGATTCTATCCATATTCGTAATTAACATAAAATGAAGAATGGACATTGACAATGTAAAAGCGTTTCTTATCTTTGTTGATGCAAAAATTTACGAAACTCTCACGTACTAGTATTATTTAGTGTTTCGTCAATCACATTATGGTAGTAATAGCAGTAGATGTACTGAAGTGAATCTTCCAATATGTCAGTCCATGATCCCACTGATTTCTGATTCTTTATTTAGATTCCAAAAAGTGCCAGAATGCCATTCCCATTGACACATGAGTACTTGATACTAAACTGTAAATCTCAAACTAAAAAGCTACATGATCCCATTTCCACACTCTCACCGAATTTGAAACTACAGGCAAACAAATGTGAGATCATATATTATATACTCATTCAAGTACGATATAGGGTTAATCTGGTACATATGAAGATTCACATCTCATGTGGGAAAACAATTTTCCTTAAGCCATTTATAAACTAACAGTTTTCAAAATATAAGTTGCTGATATCAATTTTTTTTCTGTTTCATTCACCTGTTTCTTTGTATTGGGAGTTTTGGGTATTTCCAAAACTTTCAGTGAGCTACATCGAATAAAAAATGTTGATATAATGGAAAGGAATCTCGAGCTTTAAAATCTTTTAAATGACTGAGACATTGTAATTAATTGTAAATTTGACCAGTCTTAAGTGCAGATTTAGAAGCATGTAACTCATTTTGAAAAGTCTTAATTTATAACTAATTTAACGCAGCATTCAATATTTGTTACCTGGAGGTCTCCTAGGCCTAATTACCTTTACCTTTTTCAGTTCTACAAAAATAAATTAATCTTTTCGCTGAGCTATTTATTTATTTTTTTGCTTTAACGGTTACAAGGGCAAGATCATTGATGTTCTCAGGTACTTTAAGGGTCTCTTATCACCGTGGAAAGGTATTCTTCTTTTTGGCCCTCCGGGAACTGGAAAGGTAGAAATTGTTTTGTTAAAAATGTACTTACGTCATTCGCCATTTGTGTCCCATAGTTTATTGAATTGATAATTTCAGTATTATGGTCATTTGTAGTTAAGTTTGTTGCATATGCTAGACTCCACTTGGTACATACCCCACCCGACTTATAATTCTTAACATCAATACCACTTATTATTATTATTATTATTATTATTATTATTATCATCATCATCATCATCATTATTATGATTATTATTATTGCTATTTTAGTATTATTATTATTATTATTATCATTATTATGATTATTATTATTGCTATTTTTAGTATTATTATTATTATCATTATCATTATTATTATTATTATTTATTATTATTTTTATCATTATTATTATTTTGATGTTAAACATGCCAACAAGGAGAAACTAGGACACAGTTTTCCTCTCATATAATTTGGTTGTGCACATAATATTGTTTTGTATGCTTTCGAGTCAGCTCTTGTTCATCCTTCTGTTCCTCCCAGTATTGAGTTTGTTTGCAAGATAGAACACACTCTGAAACCCTTCAGTGAACGACATTCTTCTTCTTGTTGTGTTTAATTTAGAATTCCTCGTCTTGTTTCCAGTTCATTACACTCCAGTTTCTTTGCCATTTGATTGGGCTGAACCTGTGTGTTGACTTTGATACCTGAGGTGCAAACAATTACATTTTTATTGTTAAAGTTCGATTTCGGTTCTACATTGTCAATGATGAATTTAACTTATAGTATCTCAAAGACTTGGAACAGTAACATATTTAAAATTGAGATGTTTCTTAGTTGTATACATTTTGCACCATACACCTCTTTTATGTTCCAAACATTATGCTCAACTGTTCAATTTATCCTCCTCTATGATGTGTAGACGATGCTTGCTAAGGCTGTTGCAACTGAGTGTAAAACCACATTCTTCAATATTTCGGCATCGTCAATCGTCAGCAAGTGGCGAGGTAAGCCATATCGACTTGTGCTGCTAGCTTGCAATTTGACCTACTGGCCAGTTAAAAAATCTTTGTGCCTGCAATTCATCATTTATAGGATATCACGAGTTGTAAGCTCTAGGATGACGGAAACCACCTTTTTCACTAGTAAAATTAGTGAGCTTCCTAACATAAGGGCAATACATACGTATAAGTATGGAGGCTAGGCAAAGCTCGTTAGGCTCTGGTGTCATATATCACTTTCTCAGGCTAGCTCTTATGGAGACTGAGAAAACGCTTCAGTTATGATAGATAACATCTAGATAACTCATGGCTCTTGGTCTTCTCCTTATTGTGATAAGGTAGACTTGTTACATTCCTGATGTGGTATAACAAGGATACAACACTCCTTAAAACTATATATCAAGTTTCTAAATTTTGTCGCCGCTCCTTTTCTTTTTAATTCTTCTTTTAGCTTTTGTAGATTTTCTGCTTCTGCTTTGTTTTCCTTTTTCCTAAACACCCTACTATGTCCCATTTATCATTAGGGTGTGATTAATGGGTTCGTAAAAAGTTTAATGGCATGGATTTACAATGAACATTCTTTGGTATCAATGATTTGGGCCTGAAAGGGAATAAAAAATAAAAAATTAGGAGTGCCATTTAACAATTGGAAATGCTTCAAAATTGCAGGTGATTCTGAGAAACTAGTAAAAGTGCTTTTTGAGCTTGCCAGGCACCATGCTCCGTCCACGATATTTCTAGATGAAATAGATGCTATCATCAGTCAACGTGGTGAATCACGTAGTGAGCATGAAGCAAGTCGACGCCTGAAAACAGAACTCCTCATACAGGTTTTTTTCATTTTCATTGTATTAATTTTAGAATGAAGTGAAGGAACCCCTAAGACGCTCTGACTTTAAAAGGCATAAATCCATTGGTTTTTTATGCATCTCTCATATAAGAGTTGACCTAGAAGTTGTTCTCCTCCAAATCTGTAGTTAGCATGCCAAATTGCATGCCTGTGCAGATTGATTTTTCTTCGTGTTTTCCTTTTTAAGACATCATTTTTTGTTGCAATTGCAAAACTTTTCCACAAATTGTTTTTTGCTATTTTGTATTTGATTTAGTTATTGCCTCGAGTTATTTTTCCATACAATGCAGGACCAGTTAAAGCATATATTTTATCAATACTGTCTGATATCTTTCTCTTCTGCATAGATGGATGGGTTGACAAAAACGGATGAACTTGTCTTTGTTTTGGCTGCGACAAATCTTCCATGGGAGCTGGATGCGGCGATGCTTCGTCGCCTTGAGAAGCGGGTATGTTTCGTTACTTTTCACTTTACGATTTACATTAGCATGTATAGATCTCGCCCATGGAATTCTTCTTCTTCTTTTTTTTTTTAAAGCAAACATGTCAGCTAATAATCTGTTATTAAGAACGTGAACACAAGACCAGAGCGATTTGTTGGCATACTTGTTGGAATTGTCCTTCAGTAGGGTTATATTGACGAAGTTATGAATATTTGTGACATAAAATTTCTTTTACTTTTGAATAGATACTTGTTCCCCTTCCCGAACCAGAAGCAAGAAGAGCCATGTTTGAAGATTTGCTACCACCTTTGCCGGACGGGGCAGACCTTCCTCATGATTTACTTGTGGAACGCACTGAAGGATACTCAGGTTCAGATATCCGCTTGGTGTGTAAAGAAGCAGCGATGCAGCCTTTGCGACGGTTAATGGTAACGTTAGAAGCTAAACAAGAACTCGTGCCTGAAGATGGTATGCGATTCTAAACAATAAACAACTTACTGTTTTCTTCCTTTATATCTCAACTGTTTCCATTGAATATGCATTTTCATCCTTTTACAGAACTACCCAAGGTTGGGCCCATTTTCCCTGATGACATCGAAATAGCATTGAGGAACACGAGACCATCGGCTCATCTGCTTGCCCATCGCTATGAGAAATTCAACATGGAGTATGGTAGTCATTCAGTCAATTGAAGGGTCACCATCGATTTCCCCTTGTGACTTTGTTGTCTGGCAGCTCAATTGACGAACATGCATGACGAACTTAGTCTTGAGGCATATGTTGTAATCTAGACTCGTATTTGAGAAAGACAAATCTTGTTGTATTTCACAACTAAGAACTCCTTACCTTCAGTATAATAAAATGCTTGCCTATTCAGTTTGACTGTGAAATGAAGTTGGAATTATCTATGATCAGGTCAAGCAAAATTGGCTTAGGAAATATGTCCGATCAATACATGAATATGCATGTTTGATATTAGTTTTACATGGTTGGTATTGATTAAATTTATATAAATATAAATCAAACTGATTAACTTTTTATTACATCAGTTAGGATATTTATCAGATTAGTTAGACAAGCATGCATCAGATTCATGTATGTGTTTATTAGTTACACAAACATATTCACGACTAATTTAACAGATATATTAATGAGTTACAGAAAATATATTGATAAGTTAATAATTATTTTCGTAAGTTACACAAATACATTCATCATACTAGAAGATGTATTCATCTAATACAATTATATATTTACCCATTATAAGTACACAAGATTAAAAAATATATTCACAAGTTTTTTATTTTTGTTTGGATGACAAAATATATTCATAAGTTAGACATTATAGTTTATATTCATCTATTGTTCATTTCATATTCACCAAATTTGGTAAGTCTTAACCAAATAAATTATATTTATTGTTATGATAAACTAGCATTTTCATAAGAGAGTGATTAATGTTTTTTAAATATTTTACAGTAACATTTTAGAGTATTAATTAACAGGAATTAACATATCTATCATGCAAATAGAAATATTTACCATATGAGTGTAACATTCATCAAATGAATGCCTTAAAATAATTTTTTATCTTTTTATAATTATAGATCCATTAGATTTATGGTAGTATTCACTACATCAATGTGATTATTCATCAAAAGACTCCATCTATTTATATTAGAGTTGTTTATTGTTCGGTCTGAATAAAAAATCGAACCAAACTGTTTTGATTTGGTTCGAAGTCTGTTTTGATAGTTAATAATTTGATTGTCAAACCGAACCAAAATATTAAGTCAATAAATATTATTAAATTATAATAAAAATATATTATCTAAGTAGAATTTAATACGAATATATTGACAATTTTCTACATTTTTTGGAATACAAAAATCTTTTCAAAAAAATACGTGAGGTGTTGAATTTTGATTATTCCCTCTCTTTTCTTTTACTTATCACTCAAAATATTGTGCATCAAAGTTTAAACACAAATTACCAAAAATATAAATATTATTAAATTATAATAAAAATATATTATCTAAGTAGAATTCAATACGAATATATTAAGATCCATCATCTTCATTTTTATCATAAAATTCCACATAAAAATAACAAGTCTAACTCAAATTATAAAGGGAAAGTTTATAGATGTTGATTTTACTCATCAACCTACTTAGATAAAATATTTTTATCATTATTTATTAATATAAATTTTGCATAATTTATGTTCAAAATTTAATATATATAATTTTAAATAATAAGTGCAAAGAGAACCTTGGCAAGCGCAAATGAAAACGAATCGTCTGACACGATTATGAAGCTGTAATGGTTCGGCCGAAACTTCCCCCTTTTTTTTTTAATGCCAACATGACAACCCACACAAAGATTCTCAACCGAAACACGACAAATAAATGACAGTGGGAGAGAGAATCCGAGATGGCGAGTGAGTCGCCGATCTCTTTCTTCCTTCTCTCCGAATTCCGATCAATTGCGATGTCTGACGAGCCCTCACTCACTCGCTGGTCATTTCAGGTTACTCCCAGTTTCCGTTGCGTGCTCCTCTACTTTTTCTGTGAAGCACAATTTTGTAGGTTGACTTGTTTTTGTGACATTCTGTGAAAAAATCCATGTTGATTTCAATTAAGTTCTATTTTGAATTTTTTCCCTCTGTTTGTTTTCTCTGTTTCATTTTTGAACTTAGGATTTTAAGCTTTCTTATGATGCCAAGTTCGGGAGGAAGAGAGAGGGGTCGCCGCCCCAGAATAAACCGACAGTTGAACGTGGGAATCCACCAGTGCAAAACACATCTGACCTTGCCACTAATGAACAATACCTGAGCCGGGTGGGTTTCATTTCAAGCTGGTGCTACTTGTGACGCCTGTTTGCATTTTGTTGATTGTATTTTCAAGATGTTATCTAAAAGTTGATCCTTTTTTCAGGTTGCCATGAGTCCCGCCCATAGGAACGGTGATTTGCTTAATGGAACTGCTGAAATACCGTGAGATCTTCACCTTTTAGGGTTCATTCTCTTCCCTTCTCTTGCATAAGGATGCAGAGAGATTTTCTGAAATAAGAAGGATAAGGATGGCTGTATCCAAAAAAAAAAAACAGAAAAAGAGAGAGAGTCCAAACTTATCTAATAACTTGCTAATTAAAGTTTTCGCAGCTAGTCAAGAGGAATTCACCAATCTCTATCATAACTTGAGTCTTGCTTCCTTTTAATCATGTCCGGTTTGTTTGATAATTTCCTAGGCCGTTTCACAGTTAGTGTTCTTCCAAATTGGAATATTTCATAATTTCCCCTTTCATCAACTATCAAACAATTGATCTCCCCAACAAGCTTTTGTCTTTGATTTGCTTTCAACGTTAAGGAACTTTGAACTGCTAAGCAACTTAGAGAAATAAGCATTATGTATCTAAAATGTCAATTTTTAGAAAGGATTTCTCATTGTAAAGTTTTACCTACCCTGCATCAAGGTCTCTTGGTCTTGCAGTTATATCTCAAGAATTCCCTTTTGAATTTGTTGTGGTTCCCGTCTTCTCATAGTCACTTCATTATTCCAACGCCACCTACTTTTAAACTTTAATTGTTAGTTGTCGCACTCCAAAATTGTGTTTATAAGTTAAATAGTGAATAAAATCCTTATCTCGCGAATCGTAATCATTTAGTTATTGTCACTTTCTTTGAGATTCCTATTCTTCGAAGGATAAGTTCTCTTGGAATAGCACGGTACCATCGTTATATCATCCTAAAGAATATGCTATATGTGCAAATAGTAGGTGCTCATCCATTTCTGATACCATGGTAGTTATTTTTGATCCTCGAAAATTAATGTGTAATTTGTTTTTTGATTATAGGCAACGGTCCTTGATTCCTCCATTTGAATCAGCGGAAATGAGAACTCTGGCAGAGAGCCTAAGCAGGTATTTGAATTGATAGACCCTTCATAATAAGTTACTAGAAATTATTCTAGATCACACTGCAATTTTTATTATTTACACCACATGACCCGAGTGGTCACTGGTTCGAATCCACGTCACACCACTTGGCATTAAACTATGAATCCGACCGGAGGGTGTAGGGTGGGGTATTGCCCGACGCCCTTCTCCGTAGTTTAAGTCGGCTTCAAAGGAGTACAGTTCTCCGAGTTCCAAATTTTTTATATCATTTGCTGAGTGAGAGAGGCTAAATGAGATATGATATCGTGCATTGGTTGCTTTATATAAATGGACAGAGTCTGATGGACCATTGTTTTTTTGTGTGCAACATATTAAAGGCTTGTTTGTAATCACTTTTGTAAGTAATGGAAATTTTCTCAATGGTAGTTTACCATACAGTTCATTCTCTTGTAAGTCATGGTAATTTTTAAACTAGAAATTTGAAAGCCTATCAGAAACTATCAATGAATATGATTAGATCTTAGCAATTTTCAGTTAGATTTTAGTTTGGGGTCCGTTCTTTTGAACTGAAGTACTTTGTGTTTAAAAGTCCATTTAATTTAATGAAAACTGCAAAACGTAACTAAATTTAACTGACATAAAGTGCTTGACTTAATTTTAGTGCTTAGCTTACATGCTCATCTTAACTAAAGTACTCAACCTAAATGCCAAGTTTAATATAATAGTAACTAAATACTAATGAATAGTCACATAGTTTAGAAATAAATTTCAAAATGTATAAAATATAAAGATCGTTGTGGATGGGCTTATGCAAGTTATTAAATTGAACATCATTTGTCTGACTTGTCAATATATGTATTTTTTGTTTAGAAATTATTGTGAGTTGAATTAACTTGAACTGTAGGGAACAATTACAACTGAATTTAGCCGAACTACACCTCATGATATGAATTAAACTAAATGACACTGGGGAACCTAGTTAATATTTTAAAAAATATAAATATTTCAAAAAAAATGTGTACTTAGGTTGAGAAATCAGACCACATATAATGATTTCATTGTTTGATTCAAGAACTAATTTGATTACTTATTTTTTTTCCATAATGTTTATAAGATTGCATATTTAATCTTTTTAAACCAGTAAAAGTTAGCAAAAATTAAGTTCAGTAGGTGAACAAAACAGCCACAAAAATGTGGTGCACTATTTTCATTGATTAAAGAGAGCTATGTTAAAATCAGCTATTTTGATGGATAACGTTTTGAAAAAAGCATTTAAAAAGAATAAGATCGTGTGAAGAAGAAGAATAAATCGTGGAGCAAAATGACTTGCACCATTACCAACGGACCTTAGCTTTCACAACCCGATGACCTCTGTAAAACCACCTCCATGACTAAAAATGCATTGACCCACCTTCTGCAAACCCTATCATCAAATTTCAAAACCAAAAGCTCCATTCAAATTTTCCAAATGGGAAATCATCTCATTCCTCACCAAACAGATGCCCATCTCACTGTTTTTGCAGTGTCGTCTTAACCCACCTAGTCAGGATAGTAATGCAAAAGAGGTCAGTGACGACAAAAGAGGTATGCAAGTAGATCAATTAACAAAGCATTTATAAATTAAATTCTCTATTTCGGACTTGCAACTTAGGTGTAATTGAAAACAAAATAATCTTAAGATCTAACTATAATTAAATTAAAAACCTAGCCCCAAATGGGATCTGATCCAAAATTGTTAAATCAGATAGTGTCATCCATAAATTTTGAACAGGTTGTAGTACGTAGTACATTTTTTTCTTACTCTTAACCAAGTACACAGTCTCAATACAAAGTTTTGAAGATAAGAGACCAGGTTCACCCGCCCTCAAAGCGAGATGCCGCCTTATCTAACTTATCTAAGCAAGGCCACTGTGTTCTCCAAATTATGTGATGGCACGCATCATGGGCATTCGGTAAGTCGGGCCAAATTTTGTTAATATAACTACGGTCAAATGAAAAATAACCCAGCCTGTAAGAAGTACTCTTGCTTTTCTTGCAGTGAAAGCTAATCATTCACTTATGTACTTCCCCTCTCAATCAACTACAACTTTGGGCTCAAACAGTAGAAGTAGGAATATGTATTAAAAAAGAGTATCAACTGGTGAAAAGAAAATAATTATAAAAATAAATCTAGGGCTTGACAGATAGATATACACTGTCAAGTTATATAAGCTACGTATCCGAGAGGCTAAAACTATGTCATTTTGAATGATTTTTAGGAGTTTTATGTTTTTTATTGTTTTAGTGTCATTGAGGTTTTAGAGTTCCATAATTTAATGTTTTAAGATGTTTCAAAAACCTCAAAACAACGTTGTAGTAAAATCCTTCAAATATAAAAATCTCAAAAACACTAAAAATTCTGAAAGAAACCATTAAACCTTGAAACTCCTAAATCTCTTTCGAAATGGCGGCGTGTTAGGCGCTTGGCTATCTAGCTTGTTTATCATGACAGGTTTAACCGTTTTTCCCGTAATTATAACTATTGGCTAAAAAGATAAATTTAACTACCCCTATCTAAATAAATCATTCTTTGATTTTTTCAGACCGCCTTTGAGAAATTAATAAAGGTCAGAAGTTCTCTAAACGTTACACATGATTAGTTCCTTAGACTGTTTGTTAGCAACTTCTCTCAACTAATTTTGAAATTTACATTAAAGTGAGGCATCTTATATTTAATGGTGATTAACATTGAAAAAAATTGAATTCCTCGTCGGACTTAAATATTGATTTAATAATTATTCTAAAACAAGTTAATCAACTTCTAAACTTAAGTTGATTTTATTAATCTCTATTATTTTTTTATAAATCTTAGGCAACTCCTTAGGGATTTTTTCAAAACTAGACTTTTAGAAATTCCTTCTACACTAGCTTTTGTGATGTCATCCTTGCAAAAACTTCCAATTTTGAAGAGTTCTCCTGATATCTTTGTTGATACTTTCCAACAATGTGGGAGTCTTCAACTCGTCTTCCATATTTGAGATGAATCTTCATGCGACCATCCAACAAAATATAACAATTCGTCACTCATCTTTGGCAAACTTTTATTGTCAACGCACTTAAATATTTATCTCGCTCGACCGACACATCACATTATGAATTAAATAACTCATTTCTCACTAAGAATACTGTGAAATGGTCCTCCCTCAAAGTTATTGTTTTGCAATTATTTCCCATCATATTGTACATGAAAGAAAACTTTATCTTCAAGTAGCATTAAAATCCACCAAGTTTCCTCTTTCATCCGGAAATTTCTATGGTTATTATCCGCTAACATCCGTAGTTTTGGAAGTCTAATAAGATTAGAATTTGTATATTGGAAACCAATATAGTTAAAGATTTGTTTCTTATTAAGTTGTGGGGACGCTACTAATTCTATTCATATTAAAAATAATTTGTATAATATTTTTGAAAGTACAACGTTGGTTGGTGTTATTCTTGGGTGGACATGATCTACTAGGCGTACTATGGACCAACCATTAGGGTGCTGCCACATGACAGTTTGATCAGTCGCGTGACATGTTGAGAAGTCAAAATTATTTACAACTAATTACTAAGTGTCACGTATCACTTTGATTTTTCAACACGAAGCGTGACAGCTCCTCATTGGTGGTGTCCTTGGTCCACGTGGTAGACATGGTCCATCCAAGAATGTCTTTGTTGGTTGACTGAGTGTGAAGATATTATTAAACAAAAGTGAAATAATATAGGAGAAAATTAGATCAATAACATTGCTTGCATCTAGGAACCCGTCCACATCCATTCAAACTTCAAATATTAAACTACTGAGAAAATATAACAAGTTAATAATACAAACAATAGAAATACAAAAGAATGGCCACTCTATAGTCTGTAGTACAGACTCATTACCCTACCCACTAACACTTCTTCTTCTTCCAATTGTAACTTCGTTGGCCATTTAAAGCTTCCAGTTTCAACTTTTTGAAATCGTAGATCGATATTGTTCTCAATATTCTTCAATAAGAGTCAAATCTCGGGGATCGACGTTGCCAAATTCATTTTCCATCACATTGTTCAGACGACTCTGCCCAAAAAATCTCCCGAACGCCTTGTGGCTGTCAAGTCATCCTGGTGACGAGTTAATAACTTTGATCTTCACATGAGCTCTTATGAATACTTTCTCAGACTAATTTTGAAGTTCTCATCTAACATTGAGACATCTTATTTATAGTCAAGTATATATGACAATTGTTGATTCAAACAAATGGGTTATGTTGGTGTACTAAACATCTGAAGTTGAATCGTCATTCTAACATTGAAAAAGATAACCAACTATGGTGGTACCGCATGAGCAGGGATATATTGGAATGCGCGTGAACTGACCCTCAAACATTGAAAAAGATGAACATATCACACTTCAAATTTTCAAAAAATGCTTGTGTTTTTGATAAAATGAGATATTCGATGAAAATATTTAACCGCCACATCAAAATGATGTGTGGTTAGTTTAGGTTCTATGTTTGTCTTATAAGTAACTGTTATCATTCATATCTACAAAATTGTGCCTATCAATTTGCTTGGAATTGCCATGAATAGGAAGGAAGACGACGCGGTGGTATCAGTCTATCTGTTTCATAATGAAATTTGAAACCTATTTTGACGTTTCTATGGTTCATAATGTTAAATAATTGTTTGTATTTGTTTCTTTAACTTGGCTATATGATATATACAAAAAAATCTGCTTAAACTTTTAATGATTGCTATAAATTTCCAGATTTTGTTAATCATTTTTGTGCAAATAGTAGTTAATTAGCTAATTTAGGATATTATGTTAGGAATATTTTCTCACTTTTCTGTAGAAAAAGAGCTCGTCTTAATTTTGGCTCCCTGCTTTTTTTTGCTTGCAGGGATATCATTCGAGGGAGTCCAGACGTAAAGTGGGAAAGTATCAAGGGGTTGGAGAATGCAAAACGGCTCCTTAAGGAAGCTGTTGTTATGCCAATTAAATATCCAAAGTAAGTTTAGGAATCACCACTTTGATATTTAGGGTTAACTTTTTTAAATTAGTAGTTATATTGGTAGTTTTATTTATCTCAGAATTCAAGTGTATATCAGTTCAACATTAGCTGAAGTGAACATGCCATTACTCAATTCGGAGTTGTTTAAAAATGGTACGAATAAATGACAATCAATCTGAACATTCAGTAGTTAACATTTTCACATGCCCATGTTAAATATGGCTTATTAAGATAAAAAAAATTCAATATATCTGAATACTGCAGTTTCTTGTCTGTTTCAAGCTCTTAGTGATCCTTGTTTATTGGATGTTTTGTTGTGTAAAGATCTTCAAAATGAGAAAAGATCTTAAAATTGAGAGTTTTCAGAATGTTTCTCATTTTGAAGATCCTTTATTAAAAAAGAAAAGTGTGGATTTGGAGATCATCGAAATATGTGCATGATAGTAACCGCAGTCATAATTAATATAAATACTGAAGAAATTTGATGGAGAGTTACAATCTAAAAGTAGTTCTTATGTTTGCTAATGCTAGTGAGACTCACGAAAATCCCACACACTAATATTATGGACTGTTTCAACCAGTGCATATTATGTTAAATAATGGCAGTACATGTACTGAAGTGAATCTTCTTACATGGCATATGTCCATGAGCCTACTGATTTCAATACTTTCATTAAATTCCATAAAGCACCAGAAAGTCATTCCCAATGGTATGCAAATACTTGATCCTAAACAGCAATGTCAGGCAAAAAAGCAACATAACCCTTCGATTTTTTTACATTACACCCTGAAATGTGAGATCATATATTAGAAACTCGTTCAAACATGATATACGACGTATAACAAATTCAACAGGGGTTAATCCCGAGCATATATGATCCGTTCTCGTATTCTGAAACAATCAATTTTCTGATTTTCTCACCTTATTTTTTTTTCTTGTTTTGAAGTTTTGGGCTTTTCCTAAACATTCATTGAACTGCATTTAATGTGAAATGCTAATATAATGCAAAGTAAACTTTAGCTTTAATATTTTCGAATTCATGAGACAGTGTGATTATTAATTATTTTAACAAGTCTCGATAATGCAAATTTGGAATCAAATAACTAATTTATAACTGGGGATAGATTGAGGTGCTACCTTAATGAATAAAAAATTGAATGTGGTTCAGCGTTTCATTTTTTGCTACCGTGAGGTCTCCTTGGCCTAGTTAGCTTTGTGAATTCTACAACAGTAAATTAATCTTTTCTCTTAAGTTTTTAAGCGTTGTTTCCTTTATCTGCCACGATGACTGAGCATTGAAGTTATAAATTTCCCAGGTACTTTAAAGGTCTTTTATCGCCATGGAAAGGTATTCTTCTTTTTGGCCCTTCGGGAACTGGAAAGGTACTTTAAGTAAAATGTGTTAAATCTGACCTCACAACATTCACCATTTGCACTCCATATTTTGTTGAATGGGCAATTATCAGTCTTTTGACCATCAGTAGTTAAGCCTGTTACATATGCTAGACTGCACCTCCTAAGTCTGAACATCAACAACACACATTTATTTTATTATTTTTTGTGGTTAAACACGCCTACAAGGAGAAACTAGGATGTTATTTTCCTCTTAAGTAATTTGATTGTGCACGTAATATTGTTTGTATGCTTTGGAAGCAGCTCTTTTCAGCATCCTTTTATGTTACTTCGAATATTGAGTTTTGTATCACAAGAAGGATCAATCTCTGAAACCCTTAAGTGAAGTGCTTTATTCTCTCACATGATCAATATAGAGTTCATCTTATTGTTTTCAGTTCAATTAAACTCCCGTCCATTTGCCCTTTTATTGGACTGAAAAAACAACTAAATTTTTACAATTAAAATTAAGTTTCAGTTTCTTAGATTGTCGGAGATAAATTCGAGTTGTTAAATCCATTGACTTCGGGGCAGCAACATACTTTAAATTGAAATGTTCCCTATCTGTATGTTGTTTTCACCATACACTAGTCTTATCTTCTAAACTTTATCCCATTGTTTCAATTTATCCTCCTCCTTTATTTGTAGACGATGCTTGCAAAGGCTGTGGCAACTGAATGTAAAACCACTTTCTTCAACATTTCTGCATCATCAATTGTCAGCAAGTGGCGTGGTAAGTCATATCGACAAGGTCATATCCTTTGTGCTGGTAGCTTGGTGCAATTCGACCTACAGGCCAATTAAAATTCGTTGTGCCTAGAATTCATCATTTTTGGCCTGAATATTAGTAGGGTGTTGAAAGTCGTAAACCCTAGAAAGATGGAAAACACCATCTTCACTAGTAAAGTAGAGAACCCTCTGACGTAAAGGTAGGATGAATGTGAAGTATAGAGGAGATATAGCTAGTTAGGCTTTGGTATCATATATCACTTTCTTATATTTAGCAACTGTTGGCGACTGAGCAAATGCTACAATTAAGACAGATAGCTTTTAGATAATTCCTGGCTCTTTGTCTTCTCATTATTGTGATAAGTGTAGATTTATCACATTCCTGAGGTGGTATGACAAGGATGAAACAGCCATTAAAAGAATCTAAGAGATAATGTGAACAGAAGGAAAGTATATATCAAGTTTCAAAATTTTATCTGTACTCTTTTTCTTTTTAATTCTTCTTTTGCCTTTGAAGATTTTCTTCTTCTGCTTTGTTTTCTTTTTCCCAAACATCCTTACTGTGTCCCAATTAATTATTAGGGGGGTGACTGATGGGTTTTACGTAAATTTTTTAGTATGGATTTACAATGAACAATCTTCGGTATGAACGATCTGGACCTAAAAGGGAATTCAAACAAGTATTAGGAGCACCATTTATCAATAGGAATTGTTTTGAAATTGCAGGTGATTCTGAGAAACTAGTAAAAGTGCTTTTTCAGCTGGCCAGGCACCACGCTCCATCCACTATATTTCTAGATGAAATTGATGCAATAATCAGTCAGCGTGGTGAATCACGTAGTGAGCATGAAGCTAGTCGACGACTAAAGACAGAACTCCTCATACAGGTAATCTAGTGTATTAAGTTTGTTGCAGTGTATTAACATTACAATGAAGTGAAGGAACCCCGAAGCCGCTCTAATTTGTGAGGGCCCATCCCTTTGATATTTTATACATCTCATATAAAAGAGTTGGCCTATTAGTTGTCTTCCTGCAAAAATGCATAGTATTGAATAGCTGTTTGTAACTGCGCAGAGTGCTTTTTTTGTTTTTCTTATTAAGGCTTCATTTTTTTTGTTTCCACATTGCTTTTGCTATTTAGTTATATCCTCGAGTTATTTTTTCATACAATGAGGAACCTGTTGAAGCATCTATTTTCGTGTACTATAACAGTGTCTGATATCTTTCTCTTCTATATAGATGGACGGTTTGACAAAAACAGATGAACTTGTTTTTGTCTTGGCTGCGACAAATCTTCCATGGGAGCTGGATGCAGCAATGCTTCGTCGCCTTGAGAAGCGGGTATGTTTTATTATATTTTATGTTCTCTTATCATTCTTAGTCAGAACTGATTCCATGCATCAATCTGGCAGTCCATGTACTCCATTTTGTTAAGTCCATGCAGGACCCACTTTCTAGTTGTGGCTGAATTTACTGGAATACTCTTATTGATCTAGGCATATTATGGAGTCAGTAATGCAATTTGGTCCCTAAGAGTAAAAATTAGTTGAGATAATTTGGGTCTAGTTCGAGGTTCAACTAGTAGAGATAGATTTAAAATAATATATTAAGTGTGAATGATCATTTTCAAATGGTGATAAATTTATGAGTGAAATAGCAGAGGCTTACCCTTCTGTTTTGTGTCTCTAAGATTTTATTTTCGGCCCCTCAGCAGAATTTTTTACAGTTTATGTTATATTGTTACGGAAACTCACCTATGAAATTGTTCTATTAATATTCATTTTTAATTCAGACCTGTCAGCAAATAGTTTGTTATTAACAACATGAACACAAGACCAGAGCACCAACACATTCGTCCATTGGTTCTTGCTTTGATGGTCCCCTTCAGTAGGGTTATAATAGAGAAGGTAAAGAACACTTATGTGACTTACAATTGCTCTTGCATAGATACTTGTTCCTCTTCCTGAACCAGAAGCAAGAAGAGCCATGTTTGAAGAATTGCTACCACATTCGCCTGAGGGGGCAGACATTCCTTATGATTTACTTGTGGAACACACAGAAGGTTACTCGGGTTCAGATATCCGTATGGTGTGTAAAGAAGCAGCGATGCAGCCGTTGCGACGGGTAATGGCAACGCTAGAAGATAAACAAGAGCCAGTGCCTGAAGATGGTATGCAATTCTAGACGACCTATATATCTTGCATTATATCCCAAATGTTTCGGCTGAATATGCATTCCCATCCGTTTACAGAATTACCGAAGGTTGGCCCCATTTTGCCAGATGACATTGATATAGCATTGAGGAACACGAGACCATCAGCTCATCTGCTCGTGCATCGCTATGATAAATTCAACATGGAGTATGGTAGTCAATTAGTCCATTAAAGCATCACCATATCTTTGTTTTGCCCCCTGTAATTTTGTTGTGCAGCAGCTCAATGATGTACAGGCATAAATTTTAGTTTCAAGACTTGTGACGTAGTCTTGACTCGGTCACTTTTTCTTTTCTTTTTTTTGCCTGAACTGTTACAAGTTGTACCATCATTCATTCTGGTTGAAGAAGTATCATTGATGAGGCTTTTATCAATATTGGTTGATGGGGTTGATGAAGTAAAACAAATTAACGGGCATGATTAACATGTACGCATTAATTGGAAGTTTTGTGCTAGTGCTTCTCGGCAACTAGAAATTTTTTTTGTCTGAAATTTTAAGTTTGCGTGTTATATTTTGAATGTAAGTTGAACAGGTCAGAAAAAAATGCTCAATTGTTTCCACATCAACAAAACATAGAGGACAGATAGGGGAGTCAATGAGGTGTAGTCTGTGAATTAACTGCTATTCTTTTATGAGAGATCAGCCACATGAGGAAATTGTGCTTGGGATAGGACAGGGTATTCCAGACTAAATGAAACCAAGATGGCTTAGCCATATCAGGTACGATGGAATTGTAAACATAGGAAACCGAGAATGATTTTCCAGGGAGATCCCAAGTAAGACCTGAAACAGTCTGAGAACAATAAGTAGAGGCATCATCTCAGAGAATAAGCAAGCTTTTCACTGGCCAAGGCAAGCCAACTTTGTAAGGAACTGTCCACCAGGTTTGATTTATAATGATATAAGTATGTAACCATTTGATCCAAGTTGAATCTGCTTTGAGGATATCCCATGTTTGAGATAGCAAAAGGGATTTGTTCATATGAGAGAAAAGTTTAATACCAAGACCTCCCAACTTGCTAGGCAGGCACACCATCTTCCATTGAACTGGAGATTTTGTGGAAGCCTTCCATAAAAAGTGCCGACAGATTTTATCAATGGCTTTCAGAACCTTAACAGGTAATCTGAAAAATCATATCCAATACGGAGGAAGAGAGCCTAGAACAGATTTAATAAGAATCATTCTGGCAGCATGAGAAAGGAATTTGTGATTCCAAGCATAGATGCGGGAAGAGAGCTTGTTAATAATGTAACCATAATCTGAACTTTTAATTGATTTTGCATCTAAAGTAATTTCCAGATATTTAATAGGAAGATTGCCTCTGGAGAAGCCAATTTTTTGAGTTAGCTGATGGCCTGAGATAAGGGAGAGGCCAACACAATATAAATGAGATTTGGAGCTGTTAACATGAAGACCAAAAATGCTGCTAAATGCATCAAGAGTATCTTTAATGAGTGTGACTGGGTTATCATCACCATTGCAGAAAATGAACAGGTCATCCGAATAAATTAGGTGATTTAGATGTATTTTTGAGCACTTTGGATGACCCTTGAAGGATGGGATTGAGTGCAGAATTTTGAGCATCCTGGCCAGGTATTCCATAACTAAAGTGAAGAGAAAAGGAGAGAGCGGACAACCTTGTCTAATGTCTGGTTTCCCTTTAAAGAAGCCTGCCGGAGAACCTTGATATAAAATGGAGTAATATGGAGTACAAATGTAGTTTTTTATCCATAAAATGAACTGAGCTGGGAACCCAACATGCAACAGAAGACTGAGAAAATAATTCTAGTTGATAGAATCAAAAACTTTTCTCAGATCAATATTTAGACGGCAATGAGGGGAAATGTGTTTACGAGTATATCAAGAAACCAGAGTTTGAGCAAGCAAAATATTATGAATGATGGATCTAACTTTTATGAAGGTAACTTGTTCAACTCCTACTACTTTAGAAACACATGGTTACAGTCTTTTTGCCAACAAAGTAGCAATAGCTTTATAAATGATAGAGCACAGAGCAATTGGTCTATACTTTGAAGCTATAGCAACATTATCAAACTTCGGAATGAGAGCTATGAGGGTTAAATTCATACCCCTTGGCATTTCGCCATTAGTAAAGAATTTCTTAATGGCATTACAAATTCCTTCCCCGATGATATTCCAAGATACTTTGAAAAATCTTGCATTGTATCCACCTATACCTGGGCTTTTGTTGTAGTTCATCTCAAAAAGACAAGCTTGATATCTTCATTAGATAAATAAGAACAAAGATGAGATGTTTTAGACTAGTCAAAAATCTAACCTGGCTTCAATCTATTGTTAAACTGAGAAGTTTCATGAGTGGTACCAATGAGATTCTGATAGTGCTCAATGAGAGTCTGCTTGATAGTATTAGGGTCATCGCTCCACTTATCTGATGGAGTTTGAAGCATGCGGATATAGTTCTTTGAAGCTCTCTTCTTCAATATAGCATGGAAAAAACCCGTGTTTAAATCACCATATTTAGCCCAGTGAACTTTAGATTGCTGGAATAAGTGAATGGATTCATATTTACTTAACTTGGAAAGCATAACAATACTGTCTTTCTCTTGTTGCTGCAGGGAGGAATTTAGAGGATCTGAGGAAAGGTTGTTTTGGATATCAGCAAGGGAGGATCTAGCTGATTATAATCTGGAGCATAGCCCTTTAGTTGTAGAGCCGAAATTTTCCATGAGATCATGTCTTAGGAACTTTAATTTATCCAGCACATGAAATTGGTCATTACAAGGACCAGAGGATGCCCAAGATTTAGAAACCACTTTCAGCAAATTAGCTTCTAAAATCCAAGTGTTGCTAAACTGACCGCTTTATTTGAGGAGATTGAAAATTGAATAGGACAATTGCTAGAGAGTGATCTGAAATACCTAGTGGAAAAAAAGGGCACTGCTTGTCGAATATAATGAGAGCCACTAACAGTTACAAAGAACTCTATCTAGTTTGCAATAGATTCTCAAAGCTAAATCATGTTTGTTAGGCCGTATGTACTTATGTCCTGAATATGACAGATTCGTTAAAGTTGTTTGGCTCATTAAGGTAGAGAATTCTGTAATATCTCTGGGGGCACTGGAGCACCATTTAATCTATCTGAAGTATGAAGGATACAATTGAAATTTCATAGGAGAATCCAAGGGGAAGTCATAAATGAAGCAACAGTAAGCAAATCTGACCATAAGGAAGCTCTAGATAACTGCTGATTGAAGGCATAAATAAATGTAGACATGAAAAACCTCCTTGGTGATTAATCTGGTAATGAATGATCTCAGGCGTAGGTAATAACTTGCACAAAGTTAATAAAATCAGAGCAACAACATAACATAATTCTCCCATGGTCATGCATATGAAAATTGGAAGTAAAAACCCAATTACTGAGTTTGTTGAATCTTCGACAAAAACTACTAAAAGAGCCAGAACTTGAATTTTGTTAAATGATGCAAAATTAATAACTTCTTTTTGCTTGATAAGGGAATTAAGACCCCTAATGTTTCACGAAGCCACACTAATCATTACGAAGGATAGAGAATGAGTTGTGGCCAGAAACATCACTACGAAGAATCATGAATCTTTCGCAACCGATAACGATTTACCAGTTATTTAATAATTGATAAATATTAACCAATAGAATTTTGAATTCTGATACCAATTCAACTGTCGGACTGAATACTCATGTTTTTGTTTATATTTATACAAGTAACAATTAGTTATGTCAATAATTCTATAATGACATAAAGGTAGTAGTGCAGCCAGTTATTTTCATTGGCATGAGATCGACCTCTATTGCTAACATTTTAACATAATACACATTTATTAAGTAATTTATTAAACTTTTGTTAATTAAGATAATTAATATATATAATAAACACTGGAACATTGTATATAAATCGTGAAGATTTAACCGGTTCAGCGTGATCGAACCCGATTTGTAATGCAAAGCGGTAGTATAAGTAGAATCGGACCAGAGCAAGCACCGATTGAACCGATGAATCCGGCCTAAATTTAATAGCTATGGTTGCATTGGACAAGGCTACCATAAAGATATAGAACGACATCGTATATAATATTGCGATGGTAGTAAGCAAATAACGGAAAGCCACCCGCCACTAAAGCCTCCTCCTCGTTTTAAATCCCATTAACATAAAAATAGAAAATGATTTTTTTTTTTAAAAATAAATATAAAAAGGAAATCCTGAAAAACCATCTCAAACAATTTATTCTTGTTTTGTTATGTGCGGGAGAATTCTCTGGTTCCGTTTCCCGGAATCAGAGAATCTAAAATCTGGTTTTGAATTTTGTGTGTGATTTGTGAGCCATCCTTCCGCAACTCTGCATTCGATTTTCGTAAACGAATGGTTTGCAGGGAATTGTCGGTTGTTGGTGAAACAACTGTGACCGCCGGAGACATTTTGGAAACCGAAATGTCCGACGGAAAAATGGAGGGATGGCTTCATCTCATTCGCTTTAATCGTTTCGGTTTGCAGTATTCACGTAAGCGCTATTTTCTTCTCCAAGGCGTTTATCTCAAGATCTTCAAATCCACACCACTTTCCCACAATGAGGTCTCTGCTTTTTTTTCCTTTTTCATTTTCTGTCTATTATTTCATGCAATGCACATTTATATATAACCATTGCATTATGTTCATGTCTGTGTCAGCCTCCTGCAGCTTCATGTATTCATAATATCCAACTTTCGGATCGGGCATCAAATTATCGTAACCTCCACGAATTCATGTTAATTTTTTTCCACATTTTCTGAATTTAGATTTTAGTATTTTCTTATGCATATTATTATTCTTTTAAAGCATTTATACAACACTTAACAGTGGAAAGAGTTGGTCATGGGGGCTGTTTTGTTGATACCTGCATTTTACTTTACCCAAAGCGTCAAAAAGCATTTTGTACTGTAACCAATGTGGTCTGGTGGTAAAGAGGGTGATGGGTGAATCCTGACAATCCCCATGACCAGAGTTCGAATTTACTGGTGGTCGGGTGTGTGCGTTGCAATTTACGTTTAATAAAATTTAAATAAAAAAGTGAACAATAATATTAAGGGGAATACATAATACTTCATCTATCATTTGACCTGATGTTCAATTTGATAATTGGTCACTGTCCTTCAAAAGGTTCTCACATACATGTTTTTTGAGATGCATAATAATCAAATTCTTTAGTTTCGTTGAATCGTTGCTTTATAATAGCATCTTAGTTATTGTAAAGATCCAAAGATGGTAGTTAAACCTTGTTTGTTTTCCCTACATGATATGCCTTCAGGAACCAACAAGAAGCGCAATAATAGATTCATCAATCAGAGTAACAGATAATGGAAGGGAGAACATAAATAAAAAGGTAAGAACCAAAGGTCGATAGATGGTAAAATACAAGCACATCACCCCTTTAAGTTAGTAAATATTATTTTGATACCTTTAACATTATATTGCTCTTAGTTCCAGGTGTTGTTTATCTTCACCCTGTACAATACCTCCAATCACAATGATCAACTTAAGGTACAGAACCTTTCTGAAACTTTTTTGTTGTCAATTGCATATTTTATTATTTAAAAGTTTCCGGGTTGATTCTGCAGCTTGGGGCCAGTAGTCCTGAAGAAGCAGCAAGATGGATACGCTCTATTCAGGATGCTGCCTCAAAGGTCTCTAATTACTTAATGTTGTTCAATATAATATTAGCTTTTAGGGAATAAGGCCTTGATTCATGATCAGCTAACAGGGCCAGGTGATCCCGACAATGAACGCTGCTGTGTGGGGTAAAAAGAGTAGGCGGTCTTTTAGGTAAGCTGCACTATTGTTCAATTTGCACTCTATTAATTAGCTTCGTAAAAAAATTTCTGAATGTATTGTGTTCACTGTGAATTGGATTTTTATTTTGACTCATACTTATTTCACTTTAATGACGTTCTAATCATCCATAGAAATTATAATTTTATAGGTTAAGTAGTATGAAGAGACTTTCTCTTAAGAGTTCAATTGACTGGTCGCTTAAATCTTTTGTGCAAGTGGATGCCATGACATCTGATGTTATTGCTCCTTCCCCATGGAAAATTTTTGGTTGTCAGAATGGTAAGTTGTATCTTATTTGTATTATATCTCTTTTGAGACAAAAATGCAGAGATGAGAGAGATTAAATAGCAAGGTATCTAAGAAATTAGCATATGACTAACTTCGACAGGACTACGACTATTTAAAGAAGCCAAGGAGAAGGACTCATATGGCAAGGTAGCTTGCTCGAGGACTGGTGTCTTGTAAATGGCATTATACGTTGCTTAATTATGTCACGTTTATTTTATTTAGAATTGGGATGACAATCCAGCAATAATGGCTGTGGGCGTGGTTCAAGGAACTTCAGAGGCTATTTTCCAAACCTTGATGTCACTTGGTTCCTCTAGATCTGAGTAAGTTTATGGATGCAATGGTATTTACCCCACCCATTATTGGGATTGTACAAACAACAAACTCAGCATGTTCATGATCTCGTTGATACGTAGCTTTTATCAACTTCTGATTTTATTTTAAATACAAGCAATTTGCAGATGGGATTTCTGCTTTTACCGTGGTAGTGTCGTTGAACATCTTGACGGCCACACAGATATCATTCACAAGCAGCTATACAGCGACTGGCTCCCAAGGTCAGTTATTTAGCCTTTGTAATACAAATTACCAACAAGTTGGAAGGATTATAATTTCATATGCCTCATCAGGGGAATGAAACGAAGAGACCTCTTATTGCGGCGTTACTGGAGAAGAGAGGAGGATGGCACATATGGTATCGCGTTTTTTCATATCTTCGCTGGGCAATATACGCTAAAATACACTCTAGAACTGAATTCACTAACATTTACCTCCTTTGCTTAGTGATTCTTTATCATTCGGTGTTTCACAAAAAGTGTCTGCCACATAAGGGCTATATCCGTGCGTACTTAAAGAGTATGTATCCACAGACTTGTCTTATTGAGGTCAATTCAAGCTCATGAAATCATAGTTTTTTTTTTGCTATGATTATGCAGGTGGGGGATTTGTTGTAAGTCCTGTCAATCAAGGGAAACAGTCACTTGTTAAGCATATGCTTGCTATTGACTGGAAGTATTGGAAATTCTATTTGCGGAAAGCTTCTGGTAGATTGATTACCATTCGAATGCTTGAGAGAATTGCAGGTGACTTTGTGACTAAAAGTATCTTTTACTTTCAATTTTTTTTCTTAAGTCAATATATCTGAACTACAAAGCACTCCTCCTCCTGCAGCTCTGAGAGAGATGTTTCAAGCTAAATCAGGAAATCAATCTTCTGAGTATGGTTATAGGGAAAGGACTTTAGATCTTGGGGTTCCACAAAGCGTACAAGAAGATGTGAAGCTTGAAGTCTCAAGCCAGCTTGTGGAGAAGAACCTATTAGAGGAGAAAATAGATGCACCTCCCTTAAAGACTGCCAATCTCATGGGACTAAGTGATGTAACTGATGAATTCTTTGATGTAACTGAACCAACCAATTATGACAATTTGGAGAATGAGTGGTCAGGAGGATCAAGTCCCGAGTTTATATCCCCGGTATTACTCTTAGTTTTATAAGATCTTACTCTTGCGTTTCACAATGATAAAATTAATGTTCTTTCACCCTCAAAATGCTAACCTGCTTTTTTCATCTTCTTTTTTTTTTCTCCTTTCTTTTGTGTTTCAACGTGGGATGTATTTTTTAATTCTTCGTGATGGATTTTTTTACTAACTGGAATTTCTCTTTGACAGTTCTGCATAATAGCCAAATCACTCTACTTTGTGAAAAATCTTTAAGTCTATGATTCCTCATATTTTCTAATCAATGATCAGCAGGGTGTGCATGCAACTAAACAATCCTCAGCTTCTGCCTTTGTGAAAAAGCTGCATGAACTTGCTGGTGAGTATGCCATGCTCAAGTAAATATCAAATAGACTGAACTGGTACCATATAATGTAACGACTCAAGTCAACATTCCAATTCAGTCCAAAAGAAGGGCTACATGGACTTGCAAGAGATTGCAAGGGATGACTGCACATCTTGGTGTTATGGAGATTCTCTTGCAAAAGACACAAGCTGTAATGCAGCTTGTACTTGGAGCTTTGCAGATCCTTCTACATTTCTTATTCGAGGGGAAAAGTACTTACAAGATAATGAGAAGGTGTTGTAACTCTAATTGTAATGTAGAACTGAAGATTTAGTTAAACCACCTCAGGTTGCATATTTTAAATGATCCATTTCTTAAAAAGAAATTATTATCTGGTTCATCCCCAGGTTAAGGCAAATAGTACCTTGATGCAAATGGTAGGTGCTGATTGGCTGAGATCTACTCAACGAGAAGATGATCTTGCTGGCCGTAAAGACAGCATTGTTCAGGTCTGTTCTTTTAAAACATTTGCACACAGATTTCTATTTCTCTCATAGTCAGTTATTAGACAGTAATTCATATGCATGGAATCACTGCCATAATTATTTTTGAATTGCTCAGAGAGCTGCGGCACGAGGTGGACCAGAATTCTTTTTTGTAGTGAACATTCAGGTCTGTCTCGGCTATTTACTTGTCACATATTGTTTTTAATAATGAAATCACACTGTCTAAATATCAAGACTATTTGCTCACAGGTCCCGGGTACTACGACATACAATCTGGCATTATATTATATGATGAAAGGTCCTGTAGAAGAAAATGCTTTACTAAATCATTTTGTCACTGGAGATAACACTTACAGAAATTCCAGATTCAAGTTGATACCATATATTTCAAAGGTCAGTATAAATTATAGATTGCAAGGATGAGTGAGCTCTAAACCAGCATAGGCAAGGATTTGAATTATGTACCAATATTGACCCTTGCAACTTTGTCATTTTTGCCTCATTTTCTGTTTTAGGGATCATGGATTGTAAAGCAAAGTGTCGGAAAGAAAGCATGCTTGGTGAGCCAAGCACTGGAAGTAAACTATTTTCGCGGTAGCAACTACTTGGAGGTAAAGTGTAAAGACGCTTTTCATAGTAATTGCTGTCTGAAATGCCTCAGTTGTAAATATTATTTTGTTTCAGAAAGGTGGGGTGGAAAAGTGATTTTAAAATTTGAAAAATATCTTGCAGTTGGACATAGACGTTGGATCTTCAACAGTGGCCAGAGGTGTAGTGAATCTAGTACTTGGATATCTGAACAATTTGGTCATTGAAATGGCTTTCCTAATACAGGTAGAATGGTGACGTCGAGGACCTGGCCAGTTCTGTAGGCGATTAATGTGGCTCGGTTGACTAATGCATTTATTTTCACAGGCTAACACACAAGAAGAGCTCCCTGAAGCGCTTCTTGGAACATGCCGTCTAAATCAACTAGATGCATCAAAAGCAAACTGGATATAGGTCATCATCACACACAGAATATTCCAAACCAAAATACTCTCTGATACTATGCTTACGATACCTCAAAGAAAATCCAAGAAGAAAAAATAGTGAGAAAAGGGTTGCACTTCAGATTTTTGGTAGCAGTTGGATGGGTAAATTCACTTGTACAGGTCATTCTTTGGGGCTGGTGTTGCATGACATTGTAACTGCACAAAAGTAAATATGCCAATCAAATTGGGGGGTAAATCTGAATAGGTTTGTGGGAAAATTACAAATAGGGATATGTATTGTCATTATTTTAAAAATTATTTTCATAAACACAGAATTTTAGAATTTATTTTTTATTTTAATTTTAGGTATCTTTGTGTGATATAGAAATTGTGATTAGAGCCTACAGCTATTACTTGTAAAATATAAATACATATTCAAAGCTATGTTGCTTCATCATTATTTTTTTATCAAAATAAATCGATTCAGTTACATGTAAGATTATATTGAATATATTCACATTAAAAGTCAAAATTAAAATACAATAAATTATCTTCCTCCCTAATTCTTAAGTGCGGCTGAAAACTTACTCAATTTTAGTGCATCAATATTTGGTAGTAGTGTAAAGAGGAAATGTAATATTATTTATACTTGTAAAGTTATTTTTTGGGGAATTAGACTTCACGATAATTAGTACCCAAGCATCCAATAAGAAATAAAAATATTATAAAAAGGGGCATTCTTAATACTTTGGTTAGAGGTGAGTTGAATAATAGTTGTTCTTTTAATGCATTGATTGATATTTTATTTGTACAAAGTATTTTATTTTTCAGGAATATTTTTGTTAGGAATTGTCACACATGCCACAAGGATTTTCTGTATCACAAGCAGAAGTCTAGATACAGAATGGTATGAATAGAATACATAATACAAATTATATCCTAAACAATTATTAAAGGTAGTAAGACGTTCTTCGGAACCTAACACGTAACATGGACACCTTTTTCGCAATGCACACACAAATTGGATCCGCATCATGGAGTATTAGAACCGTTGGAAGACGTCACATGACCCTTTGTCTTACCGGTTCTCGTCTATAACAACACAGAATGAAATATTCCTTTTGTTATATGTTAACTCCAACCATCTATTCAAACTCAAGGGGGGAAAGTTGGGATTTTGGCCTAGTGGCCCATGTCAAAAAGATGCGTGTCAGTCCAAATCATATTTCATTTAGACCCAACTTAAAAAGCCAACTCATGAATGTGTGTGATTATAGTTAGCCATTGGCTAAGTTCTCTCCAATCCATTATTCACTAGCGGCCCCTAGAATGACATTATAAATTCTAATATAAATAAAGATTAGTTCTTTAAGGATAACAAAAATCTCAACCATTATGAGTCAATGTAGTTGTTTGATGCACAAACACCAAAACAATCTCCCACTTGCACAGAAATAGTTATCGATAATCCCTCTGTCTAGTAATATTTTGATGCAGTACAATAATGAAAACCTTAGTATCCTGGTTTAAGCTTAACCAAGTTTCTCAATCTCTGAGTAAAATTGATAAACCAAACGACTGACATTCAATTTGTTTGAGCTTCATTCCTCGATTTTCACTCATGAAGGGGCTTAGAGATATTTTACTCATTATGAGAGTGATAAATCCATCTCGTGATTCATAATATACCTGAAATTAACCTTTGTAACTATCAGGTTTGTTACTACACGCAGTATTATTAAGGCAGATCAGACTAATACAAATCCCACACTATGTATCGTCGACATTAGTTTTATTGCCATATAATGATGACATGTGAAACTTGATCATCAATTAATCAACGTATTAATCTTTTCAATCATAAAATCTCAAACTAATAATTATCGACTAGGAAAATAGTTTGACTAAAACTTTTTGATCGAGTAGAGCTTCGAATCAAGTCTGGCCGAAAAACCGGTTCTGGCCAACAGCCGTTCGCCGATAACATGTAGCGGGTATGGTTGTTCTTTCACTTAAGTTTGCCAGTAATTTAAATGTTATTCGTGACAGTAATTATCAGCAAACTATGTTCACATTAAAATTGTCATTAACTTAGCTAGTAATAATTAATTTACCGACTTACTCCCTCCGTTCTCTATTACATGTCGTTTAAGGTTAATTTGAGTAGATTAAGATCAATTTAATGCTAACGGTTGAACAAATTTAATAGGTACTCCTTCTGTCCTCTTTTACATGTCACTTAACCGAATTTTTTTGTCCACTTTTACTTGTCGCTTAACAATTTTCAATACGTATTTAATGTCAACAACTACCTTAAAATGTCAAACATTAATCACTTTATTATTATATTCAATAAAAGATACATTCTCCACCAGTAATCATCTACCAATTATACTTTTTGCACGAATTTTTTTATAAAACCATCAACCACCAATTCATTAAATTTGTTCAACCGCTAGCATTAACTTCACCTTAATTTACTCAAATTAACCTTAAACGACATGTAATAGAGGACTGAGGGAGTAAGTGGTTAATATTTTTTTAAAAATTCGTGCAAAAGTAAAATTGGTAGATGATTACTTTGGGGAATGAATTTTTTGTTTATTAAATTAATGAAGTGTTTAATACTTAATGTTTTAATATAGTTGTTGATATTAAATACGTATTGAAAATTATTAAGTGACAAGTAAAATGGAACAAAAAAAAATTCGATTAAGTGACGTATAAAAATATACGGAGGAAGTAGTTAGCGACGACTTTTTAACCGAATATATATTTCAATACCGGCTACTTACTGATGAGAAATTTTATTGATGATCTGGATTGCTTTTGTAATGATGCCGTTTTTACTAATATTGGTAAGTAACTACGTAATACCGTTTTCACAATTTGTTGATGATATATCGATGAGATTAATTATTTTTAAAAAAAGTCATTGGAAAATCCCCTGAAACCGGTCAAGAAATGCTACAATGTCAGCGAGAGTGCAACAACCTTTCAGTGAAGTACATAAAATAATTATTCTTCAAAAGTTAAAAGAAATTAAATGTATTTAAAACAAGTAGTTGGAACTTCATTGACAATCTTCAATAAGTGCGCTTCAGAGAAATTTCATTGACCTATATGCTGCTGAGTCGGGGTTTAATTAAAAAATTATTAAATTTATTAGCTTCATTAGGGTCTGAACTTAGCTGATAAGGCATATATATAATTACTAATTATATAGGTATATATGGATACAGTATCGATTAGTTGAGAACCTTCTTAATGAGAACTTCCTTAAGTTGAAAATCTTGTGGACAAATATGAATCAATCATTTTGTTCATAAAAGGACCGTGTTTTGATTATGATATCTCATTTTTTGACTTTATTTATTATGCTTTATTAATTTTTATTTAGTAACATATATTACATAAATCTCACTTGATTAATTAGGAGCAAAGCACTCTATCATATATTTAATTTTCTCTCTTTCTTCTTTGGTTATTTACATAATTTTTATTCGCAAATCACTCCATCATATGTTCACAATTTATAAATTATTTGATTCTACGATAATCAGCTATGTTTATTGTTACTGTACATTTTTTAATAGTGAACATATTTCGAAATTTTGATATTATTAAAATTATGGTATTTTATGTGAGTTTTTGGTAACTTTTTCTGACAGTGAATATATATTTGCAGTGTAAAAACGGTCGGATCTTTGATAGTGAACATGTTTACTATTGATGTTCACTACTAAAATAAAAAAGTGTTGGTACAAAATCAGAAAAAAATGTTCATTAAAAAAAAACTAAATTTTTTTTGAGAAAGTTATAACTCAGAAAATATAAATCCGGAAAATCAAGAAAATAAAATCCGTCAATCAAATATTTAAACGCGATTAAAGGAAAATAAATTTTTCTTAATTAGCACTACATAAATATCACACGCCCCTCTCACTTCATTATATCAAATGAATTAATTACGTGTCACATTCATTAATCATGTTGTTTCTATTTGGGTTTAATTTTGAAATAAATCGGTGAATATGATTGGTTCACAAAGTTCTCAATATAAGAAGGTTCTCAACGGATCCCTCCCCTTGATACACCATCCATATATATGACTATATTCATCAAGTAAAATTTTTATTTATTAGACAAATTATATATTCATTTTTTACAATTTATCATTGTGAATTTTAATCAAAATTTTAAACATTTTCTGATTTTAGTTAGTTTATACGGATATTTTCTGCACTTTTTAACTGATGTTCCTGTATTGTTCTTGACTTTTATCTGTTGATTTTTATTTAAACTGAAATATATTTAGAATTTAACTCACACAGTAAAAACTATGTACAAAATTTTGAATGAAATCCACCAACTATGTATTCCATCTACCCAGGGAGGCCCATGACTGATTGCATTTATTGAATATATGTGATATTAAAACGTCACATTTCCGGTGCCCTACAAAGGTATGACTCAAGTCTTCATTTTAATTGCATGCATACGAAAAAAAGATGAATGATTTAGCAAGCAGAATAAGAAAGCACACAAAGACACGGCCTTCCATCCACATGATAATATTTATGTCATCGCATCAGACAGCAGAAATTTGTAGGTGAACATAGTTCACAATAAGAGTTATTCTTATTATCTGGAAATGTGTTCACTTCATCAATAATATCTAATCAATTAATTGCACGATACTTTTTCCGTCCTCTAATACATGTTGTTTAAGATTAATTTGATTAGATTAAGATGAAATTAATACTAGCAGTTGAATAAATTTAATGAGTAAGCGGTTAATTTTTAAAAAACAAATTCATGCAAAAAGTATAATTGGTAGATGATTACTGGTGAGAAATGTATTTTTTATTGATTATAATGTTGAAGTGTTTAATGTTTGATGTTTTAAGGTAGTTGTTGATATTAAATACGCATTGAAAATTGTTAAGTGATAAGTAAAAGTGGACAAAAAAATTCGATTAAGTGAGATAAAAAAGAGGACAGAAGGAGTATATATTATTTTAATTTTCAAATTTTCGATATTGGGAATTAGTGTGTTCACGGACATGTAGTAAACATGTTCTATTAAAAAATTATTCTCATGTTCATATTACAATATTAAGAAAAATTTTATCATACTTACATCAAGATGAAAAATCATCTTATATGGACATAGTTTATCTCATAAATTGCATATATAGACATTAATAAAAAATAGACAGTTTGATCAACCATGTATTAAATGTGTGATAGGTGATATTCACATGAGATCGTTTTCATGAAGAATGAATGGTATAGACTGTGTATCCCAAAAAAGTCAGGCGATTGAATGAGTCTGTAGAGCAGAGACATTGAGAGTGAGGCCCCAAAACAGCTACCCAGGACAGCTAGCTTCACAGTAAAACAAAGCCACCAAGCTTTAATGGCTCTCACCTGTATCCTCATGCTCCCTCTCCTTTTAAAACCCAAACTTCATTCTCAAATTCGATCAACAAAAATCTAATAAACTCGTCCTCTCCTCGGACTCTCATCATCAGCACCATATCATGGCTGCTGCAACACCAAACTATCCCAGCATTTCCATGACCATGTTCTTCACGAGCCTGCTCGCTCTCGTTTCGGCAGCATACTTTATCAGCAAGCTGATGTCAAAGCGGCCGAAACTCCCACCTGGTCCCCCCGGATGGCCGGTTGTCGGAAACCTCTTCCAGGTGGTCCGTTCCGGCAAGCCTTTTTTTCAGTACGTGCACGAGTTGATACCCGTATACGGCAACATTTTGACGCTCCGCATGGGGACCAGGACCATGATCATCATCAGCGGGGCCGAGCTTGCTCACGAAGCGCTCATCCAGAAGGGTCAGCTGTTCGCTTCCCGGCCCAGGGAGAACCCGACCCGGAACGTGTTCAGCGCCAACAAGTTCACAGTGAACGCGGCGCTCTACGGACCCGTGTGGAGGTCGCTGCGTCGCAATATGGTGCAGAACATGCTGAGCTCGACCAGGCTGAGGGAGTTTGTCCGGGTGAGGAACGACGCCATGGACAGGCTCGTCGAGAAGATAAAGTCCGACGCGGACGCGAACGGTGGGCTGGTTTGGGTGCTGAAGAACGCACGGTTTGCGGTGTTCTGCATTCTGCTGGCCATGTGCTTCGGGGTGGAGATGGATGAAGAGACTGTGGAGATGATGGACGACATGATGAAGACGGTTCTGATTGTGTTGGATCCCAGAATCGATGACTACCTGCCCATTCTCAGCCCCTTCTTCTCCAAACAGAGGAAAATAGCAATGCAGGTGCGACAGAAGCAGATCGAGACCGTCGTCCCTTTCATCGAGAAACGCCGTCAAATTCTCGCCGACATGAATAATAATAAGGCGGCGGCGGCCTACTCCTTCTCGTATCTGGACACCCTCTACGACCTGAAGATCGAGGGGAGAAAGGCCACGCCTTCGGACGCGGAGATGGTGACGCTCTGCTCCGAGTTCATCAACGGCGGAACGGACACGACCGGGACGGCCATCGAGTGGGCCATCGCCAGACTCATCGAGAACCCCGGCATGCAGTCGAGGCTGTACGAGGAGATCAGAGAAACTGCAGGCGACAGGAAAGTGGACGAGAAGGACGTGGAGAAGATGCCGTATCTGAACGCCGTGGTGAAAGAGCTCCTCCGGAAGCACCCGCCCACCTACTTCTCGCTGACCCACGCCGCGGTGGAGGACACGAAGCTGGGCGGGTTCGACATCCCAGCGGATTGCAATGTGGAGTTCTACCTGCCTGGGATCTCGGATGATCCGCGGCTCTGGTCGAGCCCGGATATGTTCGACCCGGAGAGGTTCCTGGTGGGGCGCGAGGAGGCGGACATGACATGCGTGAAGGGAGTGAGAATGATGCCGTTCGGGGCGGGCAGGAGGATCTGTCCGGGCCTGGGAATGGCCACGGTTCATGTGAGTTTGATGCTGGCCAGAATGGTTCAGGAGTTCGAGTGGGGCGCCGACCCGAATAACAACATCATCGATTATACAGGGAAGCTGGAGTTCACTGTGGTGATGAAGAATCCGCTGAGAGCTATGATTAAACCCAGGGACGCCGCCTTCCATCAAACTTCCTTCAATGCTCCTCCCTAATACTTACTCCTATCCATCTTTACTATGTCTCATTTCATTTCTTACTTACTACTACAGTAGGTTTGTACTATACTATTCCTATCACTATTATTATTATTATCATCGATAGTTCATTTTGAGTTTTCTAGGGGAACAAGTCTTTAGCCTACACTCCAGTCCTGAGTGAGATTTATACTCCTATAATTATCGGTGCACCACTAATTCATGTCGGTTGGTTCACATGACTAATATCTCCGTCCTTGTGTATACTGTTTTTTTTTTTTTTACATGTCACTCAAGTTTATTTGTCGCTCAATACTGTCTATATGCAGTTAGCGGTGCTACGCGGTGAACACAACGCCTGGCGATTAATCGGCTAGGCGGAGATTAATCGGAACGATTAATCGGACAATTAATCGGAGTTAATTATATTAATTATAAATTTTATAATTAATTATAAATATATATGTTTAAAAACTATTATTTTCATAAAAAATTAAGTTTTAAACAATTAATCGGCTAGGCGGCTAGGCGGAACGTTTCAACACCGCCTAGCGATTAATCGGCGATTAATCGGTCCGAAACGGGGATTTTTAGAACACTGCTTATATGTATTTAATATTTAAAAAAATTCTAAAAAATCAAACATTATTGATTTTATTACCATAATTAATAAAAAATAATTCTACACATGTAATAATTTATCAATTCTACATTTTACATAAAATTTTAAATTATACATTAAATTCTAACCTATTAAATTAATACTGTTAAGATTAAATATTATCTAATATACTCAATTTAACATTAAACGACGTGTATATCAGGACGGAAAAAATAATTCTTTAAAGGTATATACTTACTCTTTCTGTTCTGAATTTTTTGACTTTTATCTTGATGGATCCACATTTTATTTCTTTGAATTGCCACGTGTTCAAATTGAATATCAATGGCAGATTCTTACATGCTTCCGGAGTAGGTACTCTCTCAAGCGACGTCATTTTGAATTTAATCAAAACGGTGTCGTTTTATTTGATCCCTCACGTGTCTTCATTTTGTATTTTACCAAAACGGGCGTCAGTTTTCTTAAATTTAATCAAAACAGCATCGTTTTTTTTGTTTAATAATAAAAACATGTTAAACCCCTTTCTTTATCAGAATTGATTGGATATTCACCCAAATTGCTTATATATTCATCAAAATAGCTCATATATTTATCATATTATTTTATGATATATATTTATTAGTTTTGCTTCCATATTCATCAGAAATGCCTTGATATTCATCAGAATTGCTCCTATCAGATTATTTTATGGTCTATATTCATTATTTTTGCTTCCATATTCATTAGAAATTATTTTATTGCATCTTTTCATTAATTTTACTTTCATATTCAGAAATGCATTGATCTTCATCAGAAATGCCTCGATATTCACCAGAATTGCTTATATATTTATCAGAATTGCTCATATATTTATCAGATTATTTTATGGTCTATATTCATTATTTTTGATTCATTAAAATTATTTTATTGTATCTTTTCATTAGTTTTACTTTCATATTCATCAGAAATGCATCGATCTTCATCAGAAATGCCTCGATATTCACTAGAATTGCTTATATATTCATCAAAATTACTCAAATTTTTATCAGGTTATTTTATGGTTTTATATTCATTAGAAATATCTCATTCTTCATCAGAAATGCATCAATATTCGTTAGAAATGCTTATACATTGTGTAATTATTTTATTGTCTATATTTTATTAGTTTTTCTTTCATATTTAACAGAAATGGATCAATATTCATCAGAAATGCTCAGATATTCACCAGAATTGAAAATATATTCATCAGAATGCTTTTGAATTTATCATAATATTTTTTAGATTCTATATTCATCAGAAAAGGCTTGATCTTCATCAGAAATGCTTATATATTCATCAGAAATTCTTATGAATTTATCAGATTTCTTTATGATTCTAGATTCACAAGTTTTAATTCTATATTCATCAGAAATGCATGGATATTCGTAAGTACTATTGAAACCATAAAAATAATCTGATAAATATTAGAGCAATTCTGATGAATATATAAGCAATTCTGGTGAATATCCAATGAATTATGATGAAGATCAATGCATTCCTGATGAATATGGAAGCAAACTATTGAAAATAGACCAGAAAATAATATGAAGAATATACAAGCATTCCTGATGAATATCGATGCATTTCTGATGAATATAAAAGTAAAACTAGTGAATATATCATCATAAAATAAACTGATAAGTTCATAAACATTTTTGATGAATATCTAATTAATTCTGGTGAATATATAATGAATTCTGGTGAAGAACAAAGTATTTCTAATGAATATGTAAGTTATAAAAAAAGAATAAATGACCTCGTTTTGTACAAAGTTAAAATGGTACTGATTGAAGCAACTTAAACTAAAATGACGCCGTTTTAAATTAAATTAAAACGGCGTCGCGTAAGAGAATAGGTACTCCCGGAGCATAAAAGAGTGATTTAATATCAATTACTCTTTTCGTCCTGAACTATTCGATGCCTTTATCTTGATTTATCCATATCCATCATGTATTATTTTAATTTTTTATATTACAACGACAAGCATTCTTATAATGTATCTACATTCAAAATTCAGTATATGTTATTTTTTATTTTTTATATATTATTACATGGTGTAAAAGGCACACTGGTTTCGCCCTAAAATATAATCACCACCAACAAAATTTGAACTTAAAATTATCTCAATCTTGTCTGTTGAACAATGACTTATTTCACATCGTCCTTTACATATTATCAAATGATTTTAATATATAGTTGAGTTTCCCATTCATTATCAATTGATTTTGAATGTAGATCTAACTATATTAATATGGTATCAGAACGGTTTTCGCCTCACACTTTCTATATGCCTCTACTTGATGCCCTTAACAAAGGCACTTGTAAATTGAGCATGGCTTATTTTACATCACCCTTTACATGTTCTCAGACTATCATAATATATAATTGGACTCTTCATTAATTATCAATTGATTTTGAATATAGATCCAACTATATTAACACCGCATACTTTCATTAGAAGAGACAGAGAGTAAATCGTGGGAGAAGGTAATAGAAGTATGAAAATCTACATTTATATACGTAAATGATGGATAG
>NQLW01000039.1:4331647-4371425 GCA_002312845.1 Kalanchoe fedtschenkoi | reverse complement strand
GAGGGCTGGTAGGGGCGAGTGATGGCTCCTTGTAGCCATCTGGTCGCAACTGAATCGCCGAGTCTGGCCTTCTGGAATGGGTCGGCTGTATTCAATACTCGCAGCGCGGCCTCGATGAGACTCTCCTCAGCCTCGCTTTTGATTTCTGCTTCTGAATTCATCTTTGACTGATACCTCCTCCTCTGTACCTCCCCTCTTTTCAGGTCTGATTGCTTGTCGGGGCTTGCAAATGTGAAGCGGTGAAGTTTAAGGATGTTTTCGGAAATGTTCACGTCAATTTGAATTGCTTAAACTTCTTAACCGAATTTAATTGCTTTTTTCACAAAGCAAATTTCTTAACCGAATTTAAATTCAGTGTTGCAAAGGGAAGTCAATCATCATATTATGTCTTTTTGACTGGTTGTCCAATCCATTTCAATTTCGTTTAAAATAGAAGTGGTCTTATGCAAAAATATGAAGGTATTTTGACAAAACAATATGTATTTAAGTTATTAGAAAAATAAATAAAAGATAATAAATTGATGAATCAAATTAAATCGAACCGAATCGAAAGGTTCGGCTTGGAGTGTAAGTAGTTCAATCATGGATTCAATTTTTATAAAACCAATAACTAATATTTTGATTTTTTATTTTTTAAAATCGAATCAAACCAAACCGAACTTTTAGACAATTTACAAATTTAATTGAATATATAATATGAATTAGTACCTCTATATTATTATTTATATAAAAAATCTCCTCTTTAGTAAATAAAAATCATAAAATATAAATCGAACCGAATTGAACCATATGCTTTGATTCAGTTTAATTTTTTAAGTTATCAGTTTGGTTTGGTTCAGGTTCAGAAATTTCAAACTGATTTCTAACAATTTGGTTTGAATTTTTATTAAAAACCAAAACGAATTGTTAGACCCACAAATGTTATACACATGCTGAAAGAATGTTGGATGAGGATTTTTTTAATTAGCCAAAATAAAGTTTTCGCGAATGGGCCTTCCATCTAATAAGTTTTCATAAATGACCTATTTTAGGCCAACCACGCTTTGAAATCGTGTTTCACTTACTTCAGTCACGGTCTCAAACCGTGATTTGAGAGTGACTGGCTTAGCAGCTGACTGTACATCATGATTAGCGCGCATGTGACAGAACCGTGGTCAGAAACCGTGTCTGGATTCATTCCATCAGCTATTTCAAAAGGCGATTGGCTACCCAGCCTTGATCTAAAAAGGAAATTCCAATGAGTTTTTATTGATATACTGTCATTTCCTAGTCTAGGTCACTGTTTGAAACAACATTTTGATTAGATCTAAACATGACTGTCGCGTCTTCTCTCATTCTCTCATCGCGTCTTCTTCTTTTCTCCGAGCGCAATCGAACCCTTCATGTAAATTCAACCGACCAACAGGCAATCCACACTCCCATGCTATCTTCTTCACCCAACAGGCGAAAAAGAAGCTGAAACCGACGATCTTAGATGCGCAAAGCCGCCGAGTGAGGGAGCAGTTCCACCCTCTTTGTCTAGTAATTGATGTCGTTTAAATTTATTCTACAAGTACGTCTTACTTAATTATTGTATTATTATTAGATGGGTTCTCTTGATACATTTATGTGTGATGTTGTGATTTTCGAGAGAGTTGATGTGTTAAGATTTAGTGTTTTTAATATGTTTAGGGCTTTCAATTTATTTGTCAAATTGTCTGAATATGTCAATTTGTTGTCTTGATGTATTTGCTTATCAATTTATGTTGTGTTCACTCTTGATTGTTTGAATTATCATCTAGTGAGAGCTTTAAAGTGTTAACTTGTTTTTCAATTTATTAGGTATCTTTGGAAATCTATAATGTGTCAGATTTGTTGATTCATATATATTGTGGTTCTTGTTAACCTATTTAGTAGCCATGTCAATCAACAACTCTCTATTTGACAGTGCCATTATGAGAAAGTTAGATGCTTTTAAAAATCTGGATTTAGATGATTATGATAGTGAAGAGTTAGAAATGTTATATTGAGATAGTGATGGAGATGAGGTGGATGATTTGGCTAGTAAATTGTTTTGTGAAGATGATGATGATGGCCCTCATGATGGTTATGAAAATGTGGGTGAAGCAAGTGAAAATTTTGAGACTAGGCAATCTTCAAACCTAATAATGGAGGATTTTAGTGAGCCTCGACCTCAATACTTATATTATTAGCAACATCTCTAATTAGGCCGCTGATGAGACTGAATTATTCGGTCTGCTATATAATTAACTCACCTAATTATTGGCCGTTCTTGAGTATTATTTAATGATTTTAACTAGTTTTTGTACATGCTTATCTTAATTCTTAATGCGAAAACGTACTAAAAGAGCACTTTTTTAGAGAAAAATTCGAACAAGAAGAAAAAATTGGACAAAAGACAACAGTCAGCCGAGCATAAGAACCGTGTGCAAAGGACAAATGGCGCGCGCGTGGTGGCGTAAAGACATAACTTTTGAGAGACATAATTTTCATGCTAGATGTTTGATTTTGTGTGATTCAAGCGGCTAAGGAAAGCTCAGCAGATTATCTTCAACTTTCTATGAGGAGTCAAAATCTGAATTTTTGCGTATTTCTGTCAAAAGAGCTGACAAACTCACTAAACATATTTAGTTCCTGATTTGATTTCCAAATCCGATTTCCATATTCCTATAAGTTTAAATTCTCATAAGATATTAATCAGAGATTTGTATCAACACATTACCTACATACACAAACTATATAAGCAGGTCTCTACCTCATAATTCAAGTTTGTGTGCCTTACGGTGCAAGATTTTGTCTTAGTGTACTAAGGTGTGCCAACAGAAGTGGTGCGGTGTTGTTATATATTTGACTCGACGATCTTCAAAGAGCAGCAAGAGATTTCATCCTAGAGTAGATCTGAGTCAATTTGTAAGGATTATTCTTACCAATTTGATTATATATACTTTTGTGGCCCTTAGTGGCAAAATCTTTTGTGTAATTCAAGTGATGTGACTTGTGAACCATTGTTGTGAGATATTTGTGTTTGATAATATCTAGTGATGATACTATATTTGATGTGCTTAACCTGAATGTTTGCATTATTTCAAGAAAAAACTTAATGAGTATAGTGCATTGTTGCATGAATTCTTGCCGCTTATTTAGTTATGATGGCTTAGGCCAATACGAACTACGGGTAGCTAATAACCTAAAATGCTTTAAGTTTTACATGAGCTAATAATTTAGACCGAATTCTCTACCATGGTAGCTCAACTGCTTATATTTTGTTGCTAGGCTGACAACCTAATCAAAACATATTAGACATAGATAATTCATATCACTGGCTTAAGAGTAAATGTATATAGCTAATCGTATGATTATGGATGATAAGTGTGCATACGTGTACTGAATTTAGTTCATAAATAGAATTTCATCATTAGCATCAATGATCAACAATCTCACAAGTCATATGATCTAAAATATATGTTTACCTTATTAATCTCTTTACTTTGTGTACAGATTAATGTAACTCATCACTTCACCTTCATATCTGAAACCTCCATATATTTTAAGTCTTTTAGTTGTTAATAATCAAATTGCTAACGTGTCACGATGTCAGTCTTTATGGTTTAGCCCTTAACTTACTGCTAGCTAGTGAGCACATGTGGTAAATGTGTCGTTATAGAGCTGCACGTAAATAAATTTATAATCTCCTGGCTCACTAGCTAGCAGTAAGTACATGGTCAAACTACAGAGGCTGAGTTCCTGACACATTTGTTATTTGACAATTGACAGATAAAAGACTAAAAACTTATGAGGGTTTCAGATTTGCAAGAGAAGTAACAGGTTACTTCAACCTGTGCACAAAATAGAGAGATCAGTAAGATGACATGTAGTTCAGGTGACTTGACTTATGTAATTGTTGATCATTAATTCTAATGATAAAATCTTAAATATGAACTGAATTAAGTAAATGTATATGCACTTATCATCCATTATCATATGACTGATCGTATATAATTACTCTTACTCTACTTTCATCACCATGTCAAGTCATCCTTTAATAGGAATATTCTGCATCCTCCTCCCTTGAAGATAAATTTCCACGACATCCTCCTCGACATATTTTACTAGAACATAATATCTTTAAGTAGTTATGGTTATTCTTGATCATAGTGAATGCTTCTCAAACCATCAGCCCTGATACCAGTTTGCTAGAGTGGAAAACCCTCTCCTCTCTCTCATCACGTGCAGCGGAATGACGATACGAGACTCTCACATGAATAACACGCACCAACACATAATAATATAAATAAAGGATGAAAGAAACATGATATTTTTTAATATGGTTCAGACCTCCAACAGAGCCTACATCCATGATCTCCACTATTCATAGATATGTATTACAAGAATGGACACACTTCTAAACACTTTTGAATACAGACCTCTAACTCTGTCATAGGTATTTTCTAACCAAAAACCTACAAAAACTCTACACAACACTTAAGAAAATTTTTTCATGAATTCTCCTGGAAGACTCCCACAAAGTCTCCCAAGTTGTTCTCGTCACTAAGACATCCTCTTTATTGGTTACTAATAATAAGTTAAATAGGATTCCTAATCCTACCAAAACAGTAATATAGTAACCTACCTAAAGTAAGATTTTTAGTTCTAATCAACTTTCAAAAAAGCTGAGTATCTCTTCTGTCTTCATATTTAGAAATCTAGTCTATTTCCACCATAGAATAATAATTTACCCTGTTTTGTGTGCATGTACATAGGATATTTGAGTCATTTTTCGTGATTATGAGTATTTTATAATTTATTTTTTCTCTTACAGGTTAAATATGAAGAAAAAAAATTTAGAAGAAAAAAATGACGAAAAGGATGCAAATGAGGTAAAATTAAAAAAAAAAAAATTCAGGGGCCAAAAAGTAATTTCTAAAAGTTGTGCGTGACCCAGGCCTTGCTGAGTACTTGTGCTCGGAGAGGAATAACGACAACACGACCCATCTCATGCCGCATCATGACTCCAGTCGTGTGTACATAAGAATGACAACAGCACAATCTAGCCTATTTGTTTAGCACGATCCACCTTAGTTGTTCAGCACGACCCGAGTTATGCTCCAATTCTTGCCAGACAGCGAAGGATGACTTATGACTTGCATCTTTCCCTCAACATAACCTAAATTGTGTTGTCGGTCGTATTCACGTGTGTCGAACGCTGGAAGCGTAGATTCGATTTTAACCTTCACATACCTCTTTTGGCAATGAAAATTTTGTCAAAATTATAAAAATTCATTAGTTAAAAGATAAAAATTCAACAATAAACAAAGGACTTGAGCTCAAACTTTGGTAAGCCTGAAGTGTCGATCTTCATATTTTAGATGTCTCTACTCGTGTCCTTTAATTCACCTCCAATATGTGTCCCACATCACGCAAACACATTCTAAATTGAATCATCGGTTATGATATCATGTTAAATTGAACTGGTTCAATTAAATATATCCCCTTTGTGGATTTATAATCCAAATTATAAATCCATAAATAACGCCACGAACTGCGTTACATAGCAGAGTTCAAAACACATTTAGTCATTACACTTTGCTTGTCTAAAAACGATCTATTCAACGGATACTGACTCAGTCTGAAAAAAAAAGTTAAAAATTTAACAAAATCTCCAAATATGTGATCTTGCTACTACTATTCCTTCTGTTGACACATTAGACAGGGGGATAAAGGAACAATGACTCATGGGTGGACTGAGAGCATCCATCTAGATGGGTGCTCTCACTCGAAAACGACATTATTTTACTTCATTTTTATTAAAACACTTCACTCTTTCTTAAATTTGATGAACATAGCAGTTCATCTGATGAACATACTATTAAATTTGATGAACATAGTATCAAATCTGATGAACATAACAGCTCATTGATGAATATATCATCTGATGAATATAACAGCTCATCTGATGAACATAACAGCTCATCTGATGAATATAGCAGCTCATCTGATGAACATAGCAGCTCATCCGATGAATATAACAACTAATCTGATGAAAATAGCAGCTCATTTGAAATAGGAGTGAGTGTTTTAATGAAAATGACGCAGAACGACATTATTTTCGAGCGAGAGCACCTATCTAGATGGGTGCTCTCAGTGCACCCAAAAATTTGCGATAAATGACAGAGGTATGATGGATGTTGTGCGATGCCGATTTCATCCTCAGATGTTTCAGAGGCCAATTGAAGTGGTGCGTCGAAAGGGAATGTCAGAACGAGAAAAAAGTCGAACAAAAATCAGTGATAAGAATAAGAAAGAATGAAGAAAACATAAAATAATAAAGTGTATAACAGGTTGCCTCTAAGGTGATAGTCTAGTAATTGATGGAACACCTTAATGGTGGTAATCCATACCTAAACTTGATTGGGCTCTAGAAGATCATAAACCTTTTAGTTCATGTGTTAAAATATTTTAGGAATGAAAAAACTAAGTGAAACTAGTTCAATTGGTTATGCATTTTCCTGGAAAGGAACTGTGATGATTAGCATTTGGCAAGGTCAAGAGTTGATGGTTGGTCGGCTTCCGTACGTTTAGAAATAGTTTGAGGTTGATTGTTTCGGCCACATTTTTTACAAGCTTTGGAGCCTCACCAAGATGAATATTGAATTGGCAAATGCAAAGTGATGACGGCGGTGGAGTAGTCTCATTCATACATGGTTGAAAAGTCTGTTGAAGTGAAAACGCGTCATGAGATTAGGGATGGAAAATAATTCATTTGCACCGAGGATGGGATGGATGATTTCAGCACATGCTCAAAAGTTACTATAAAAAAAGTCCGCCAAGGAATGTGAAGACCAGATTCCCATCACATGTGTTTTAGGTAGTGTTTTAAAAAAGTGTTGGACGGTCCTAGTCAATAATTAATCAGTTAGGCGGGGATTAATTGAAACAATTAATCGGACAGTTAAATAGAATTAAATATATTAATTATAAATTTAATAACTAATTATAAATATATATGTTTAAAAATTATTATTTTCATAAAAATTAAGCTTTGAACAATTAATCGGCTAGACAGTTAGATGAAACGTTTCAATACCGTCTAACGATTTCGGTCTGAAATGGAAATTTTTAGAACATGTGTTTTACTCCCTCTGTCCTCTTTTACATGTCACTTTACTGAATTTTTTTGTCCACTTTTATTTGTCACTTAACACTTTTCAATGCGTATTTATTATATACAACTACCTTAAAACGTCAAACATTAATTACTTCTTTATCATAATCAATAAAAAAACTATTCATCACCAGTAATAATCTACCGATTTTATTTTTTGCACCAGATTTTTTAAAAAAAACATCAACCACTCACTCATTAAATTTGTTCAACCGTTAGCATTTATTTCACTTTAATCTACTCAAATTAATCTTAAACGACATGTATTAGAGGACGGAGAGAGTATGAGCTAAAACGCTTTGGTGGTTGGTTAGAAGTTTGCCTCAACTTCAATATGAAAATAAGAAACATGCCCACATGCACTACAAAATATTATTTAATTATTTGTCTAGAAATAAAGTAGATAAAGTGTTTAAATTAGAGGTTCATTTCAATCGGAGGAATTTCTTTTGGCTTTTATTGATGACGTGGCCCTTCGAGAGAGGATGAGGTCATTATTCAAGTCATGGCTGCTAGCACCCCATCCTGCATTGTGTTTGCTCATGAAATGCTGGGTCTATATGAGCACATATTACATGGAGGGAAGAAGTAGAGGCTGGAAAAACAGATAGGTTGCTTTTGCTAGGCCCCAGTGAATAAGGATCATCAATGAAATCATAGTTATCAGAATCGGACCGGAAACTGAATCGGTCAAGGTTTCGGTTTCCGATTTTCCGGTTGAACCGTCGGTCCAAATCGGTTTGATCGCCGGTTTAATTATATATAATTATTATGACATATAAGAGTTTATAGGTTAATTATTGAAGTTTTGACAAGATAATTGGATAACTTGGTGGTATACATGCTTGTCTAATTCATAACAAGTTCGAGTTCGAGTCCTGGCTTCTATGATTTAAAATAATTATTTAGAATAAGTCCACTTCATAGCAAACCGGTTCATATATCCGGTCCGGTTCACTGGTTTCATAAAAAATCAGCCGATTCGACCGGTTTTATCCGGTTCGTGATGCCATCCCGATAAATATATATATCGGACCGGTACCTGGTCCAATTCCCGATCGAACCGGCCGATCCAGTTCTGATAACTATGAATAAGATCCATGTTTGTTGGTTTCCCATATGACTTGAATCATACATAGGATTCATTCTTTATGAAATGTAAAATATAACTTTCTGCTTTTTATTGATATAATATTGGCCCAACTGATAAAATGAAAATTCTGGAATTTACTGTTGTAGAGTATATGCATAAATGCATTGAAGATGATATTCTCAAGTCATCCAAATCTGAAGAATCTTCCCATGGAGGAGATGGCAAGATGTTGTATAGATAATGAATTTTCCTATCATTCCACCTTGAGCACATTCCAAGTGCATAACTCTACTACAAGCCATCAGAAATGTTGGCTGATACAACAATGTTGTCATTGAAACAGTTGCACATATTACCACCCCCAAAGAATTTTAGCATGTCTGTTTTTTTTTTTCCTAGTTACAGTAATCAGTTTCTGTTTACTTCTTTGGACCGGAAAAGAACTGGGGATCCTTTTGGTAGTAAACAACGTCACCAGTGTTGCTGACATAGTGATCTTGCTTCAAGCTTCTGACCAGAACCCCAAGGAGATGGAACGGAAGAGGCGCGGACGGCTCCGGCTCATGGTAGTATTGTCCCAGTACTGGCTTGGCTGCTTCGGTAGCTTCTATTAGGTGGTAGTGGGGAATTTGGGGGAAAAGATGATGAATCACGTGTGTGCCAATGTCATGGTGGATGTTGTTGATCCATCCGTAGTCACGGTCAAGTGTCGTCAGGCCTCCCCTCAAGTAACTCCATTCCTAGAAAATGAGAATGAAACCTTCATCATGATGAAATAAAACTAGATGGCCGAAACATTGTTAAGATAGGCCCCGTTTCACAACTAAATGCATGAAAAATCTCACCTTCCCGCGATACCACGGAAGCTTGTCTTGGTGACCATGATGATGCAAGTATGTAACAGAGTCCAACCACATGACAAAAATCTAGAGATCAATTGAAACTCCAATTAGATGACCAACTCCAACTATGATGAAACTTGCAAACCAGGCGTTAACTAAATTACCCAATATGGAATGAAGTAAAGCTTCAGCATCAGCCAAGGACCCATGACAAAGCTCAATCCAGTAAGCAAGGCAACCATTGCAGTCCAACAGGCAGTTGAAGTGATAATATCAGTCTTCTCACTTGGAACAAATAGATCACTGCCTGGGTGGTAGTGGGAGCCTTTTTTACCCGGACTCCGTGACCACTGAATTGAGCAGATGCTTGTTAGTCTAGTACCAGTCTGAAGAAATCATATGGTTTGAGGGGAAAATGCTCACCAAGTAAAAAGGGTAAGCCAGCATGGGAAACGGCAGCGTGAACCGCATAAACTTTGTTACCACATCGAGACTCCTGTAAATTTTCTCTGACAACTGCAAAAGTTCGAAACCCCATATTTACATAGGATTAATATTCAAGCATGAACAAGAAGCAAACATAGGTGGAGGGCGCATCAAGGCTTACCGGATGCCATGACTCATCATTTTCAACATGTCCGTGATTCTGGTGATGAGTCCTGTGGCTGATCCTCCTGCAACATTCAGCAGACCAAACGCAAGAAAGATGATGCAAAATACACGGAAGGGGACAGGGAGTTTAACAAGACTATATATTTAAGAGGTGAAAGATAGATAGGTTACCATCCATGATATGGAACAAGAATTGAAGAATGCAGCAAATGGCCGACGACACTGTTGAGCTTAGGATCATTTGAAAAGCTTCCATGGCCACTGCAATACCAACAAATTCAGGTCATAAAAGGATTAGATAAAAGAAGAAAGATTGGAAATAGAAAAGAAAGACGGGAAGTGGCAACCAATCATGTCCAAGAACAAAGAGTGCCCAGAACATAGTCCCCTGAGCAGCCCAGTAAAGGGGCCAGACAAGCCAGTTATTCAAAGAAGCAGCGGCGGCAGCAAGGCCAAGCACAATGGCGACGTCTCTAGCGACATAGCTCATAGACCTGACGGGATCCTTAACCCAGCAATGCTTGGGAATGGCAGCTCTAACGTCAGCCAACTTGAAGGGAGGTGGAGCTGCGGGGTCAAAGGGTCCATCGTCGCCGACTCCTCCCTTGTCCTTGTCTTCTCCACTCTCCTCCACGGGATTGACCCTGAGCGGCGCACTCACCTTGAGCCCCCAAGCCCTCCTGCCCCTTCGAACAGAAAGACCCGGATCTGAGAGGCTCCTGCAAGTCGGAGGCGACAAATATGTGGAGCTGCGGGTGATGCCGGTTCTGGGCTTGGGGTAAAGAGTGGGAAGGGGCCTGACCCCGCATTCACAGATCAACAGACTCGCCATCCACCGTAGGAGGGGATAAGGGACGGACGGCAGGGTCTGTGTGAAAGTGAATGGAGGAGGAGAGGCGAAGAGAAGAAGAGCACAAGAACACACAAACACCGCTTATGTAGTACGAAGTATATATAAATGATATTAAATATATTTTTGTGAATATTTAATTGGGGTCGGAAACATGTGTATGGTGAAGTGGTGCTGACCGGTAGTAGAGCACTTACTACTGTATATATATAGGCTCCCGATATATGCATAGTATTTTATATGTGGCCAACTCTTTTAATTTCCGTCCTTTTCTATTCAAATTCATCAAGATGTGGCCAAGTGTCCATTTTCAGTGTACTATGCGTGTGGTAGCAAAAATGTCCAAAAATTAATGTATTTTCACACATGTATGAACGCTTGTCACACTTCAGTGCACTCTCTCATTTCTATTTATCTTTACTTTAATTTCAGTCAACTCAATTTATCTAATTACACAAAAAAAATTTTAAAGAAACAAGTTTCATAATTAAATGTCAAATATTATAAGCTTCAATTCAAAATCTGTATAGAATAGATTTTCGATACGTTTTCAAAAAAAATAAATTGATTGAAAGTACATGGTTCATCGACTGAATTATTGCACATTCGATGGATTCCGAACCTCCAAATGAATTTTGCATGTTCAATGAGCTATCGAAGTAGATATTTAATGTACTTTGCACGTTTCAATTTATGTACTTTAAAATAAAAAATTATTAAAATGTAAACAAAAAATAGTCAAATGGATCTTAATTTAAAGCTTGTGATTTTCTAAAAATGATTTTGATTTTTAAATTGTGAAAATAAATCTATTTAAATAAATAAAAACTACAATTAAAAGTAATGAATTTTATACAAGAGAGAGTGGAGATGTGTGATATGTGGCGCGTTCTGATTGGTTGAAAGAGAGAGATAGTGGGGCACATGGCGTGTTCTTATTGATTGTAATGTATATGAGTGAGATGAAAATGAGATAGTGGAACATGTGTCATTCAGCAAGTGGTTTAAAAGGGATATAGTGGGACACGTGGCGCAATATTATTGATCGCGACCCGAAAGTCCAAAATATTCCCCGCCTCAAAAATACACTCGGATCATTTTCATCAGTCCGATCTGAAAGCGGACGGAGATTAGAGAGGGTTTGTTGCGAGTAAAGTACAAAGGGATTATCATTTGAACCGCGTATATATATATATATATATATGGACGGAGATTGCTTTTGGTTTTGAAAAAAGTGAGATATTGATAATGATAATGAGTAGGGAATTCAACCATGACCCTTCGTTTCTGCTCCTTGCACCAACTCTCTTGTCCAATCCATCAATGGCCTCACCTCGTTTTTATCTTCTTTCATGTTTAACATAAATGTTATTAAAACCATCGCCATTTTCCAATTCAGAAATTCTCCTCATCTTCATTTAACACAGAATTATCGAAACAGACTTGTAATTTTTGATTTTACACTTTCATTAAGATGTGATATAAATTTTTGGGAGAAATAAGGTGTAAGAAGTCCAAATTGCAAAATCATTGGAAAAAGCAAACAAGATTGATTTTGCATCAATCAGGTCAAGGAGATCCAACTTGATGGCTTTTGCCCAGCTCCGCTAGAAAGGTGTGGATTTGATTCGTCCCACGTGGTTCTACTTGAACTTACGGTTTTTGCGTTTGGCTTTGGTGAAAGAGTCATTCACTGTTTATTAGGCTAGTTTTTAGAAGGGGATAAAATCCAAAAGGTTTTTTAAATTATTACCATTTATTTAATTGCGGTCAGAATTATCACGATTTCTAAAAAGGATGCAATGAAAATAAAATTAGAATGATTTCTTAAAATAAATTTATCATTACATTCTTAAACTAACCTTATTATAAGACTTAGATTTGTGTGCGAAAATTACGTTGTTTGGTTATCAAAATAAATTATATCGTTTTGCGCACATTAAGAAAACGATGTCTTTTGATAATCAAATGACGTAATTTTGACACACAAATCTAAATTTTATAATAATATTAGTTTTAAAATGTACTAGACAATTTTAATTTAGAAAATCAGTCCAATTTTTTTTTCATTGCACCTTTTTTGGAAATGGTGATAGTTTTGACCGCAATTGGGTAAGCGGTGATAGTTCAGGACCACTTTTGAGTTTTTCTTCTTTTTAGAAATAAGCGTATTCTTACCCCCACCAAATATCATCTCAGATTTACCAAGCAAACCATTTTGTTTCTCGGCAAGCACCGGAGGCTCAAGATAAAAACTGTGAGAATACAGTCCAGGAGTAAAATGCATATAATATGAAAAAATATCGCAAGTATTATGAAACAAGTGGAATACATGTACAGAGGTGTATAGAGGTTTATTCATTGTGGAAGAGATTTATGAAAAAAAATTTATGAAAATGATGATTTGACATGACACAAAATTCACATGACATGACACAAATCTATTTTTAAGATTTATGAGTTGGGAATGTCATAATATCCTACAAGATGATCATTGTAGAGAGGACGGGTGACATATTGAATAAGGAAAAACTTGAAAAGCTGCTCATTCATAGCTGACTTATCATGCCAACTAGTGGCACTTACATAAATGTAAATTCAGCGTATGAAATATTTTCGTATCTTTGGCCAGTGGCAGACAAATAAAAGAGAATTAGATGTAGAGCTTCGAATTTAACAATGCAGTCTTACAAGATTTTTTTCTTTCTATTTTTAGTATAATTTATTTGACATATTATCAATTGAATTGGGTTATATTGAGATGTTTTTAATTAAATTTTGATTATAAAATTTAAAGTTTGAATTATATTTGGGTACAAAATTAAATTTTAGACTAAATTCAAAATTTAAAAGTTAAATTTTTTTCGTTTATTACTAAAGTTAAAAGTAAATTGAATTGAACTTGGGTGATACCAGCCCAATCAGAGAATGAAAATGTGATTTGAATAACAGAGTTTGTTCTACACAAACTTATAGCATATAGACTTTGGGATAACATACAGTAAAGATTGGTACACCGACCTTTATGGGAAAGACTCACCTTCCAATACTGAAAAGCATTGTCCTGACTAAAAGGTAATTCAACCCAAGATGAGGGGAGTTTTCTGGCTAGCCAAGGTAGGGGTAGGGAGATTTTTTACTCCATATTCCACTAAGATCTGATCCATCCTTTATGTTGTTACTACGAATCTATTTGATCCATGTTGTCTCACATTACGAAAATAACTTGGTTTGATATGGGAGGTTGAATGACTAATATAGGAAGCTCATTTTATTCCCACACCCCCTTTATTGATTGACAAACATTATTTTAATTGGTATGAGATTTGGACTTATCTTGCTATAAAATCTGCTATAGATTTTTTTTTAATAAGTAAAATTTTATTAATTCAATGGTTACACTGTTGTTTTACGCTTGAGTGAGACACATTAAAAATTCTACATGGAAGAACAGAGATTAATATCCATTTTACTGTCTCATCTTGCACTTTTTCTGATTTTCTTCATTGTCAACAAATCCATAAGGCTTGAGAACCACCTCTAATATCTCTTTTATATCCGTTATTTTTCGCTAACACCCTCTGTTTTGTAATTTGATTTATTTCGTAGAACGTTGTGAAGATTGACCCTTGCAATGCTCCATGCCATCAAAATGAGACTCATTCAAAAATGCACATCCATAAACACTTGTAAACAAGACTTAAAAGTTTCAGTTTTTTTAATTCACTTGACATCTCAACCCTAACCAACTTCAACAGTGACATACTTCATTTATTTAGTTTAAAGCTTTCTTTTTCTACTCATTTTTGAGTGAACATTCTTGGCGTACTTAAAGTTCTCCAATATTTCCAGTTTTATTCGTGTTTTTATGAATTGCTTTAAATTTTGCTATCACATAGTTCTCTTCTCCTTCAAATATGAGATCCAATTATTTGACAATATGTAATATTTTCCTCATCAATGCATGTCTTGCATCTTCTATGGCTTACTCCTTGCACTTTTAACCAAACATTTTTCTCTTTGGAGAATCCTCTTCTTTTTTATTAGAAATGAGGCAAGGATCTCATCATTGTGGATTTGGCCAATGGCATTTAACAATATGGATGGAAGAGTAAAAATAATAACTAATCTGAGAAGAACTACTCTTCTTGTGTAAAAGAAGAGGTTATTTTTCCAAGATTAATGTTAGATGATAACACTTGAAAAATATTCAAACAATAAGCTTTTTCGACTCTTCAAATCAAGTGGAACACTAATGTACTCCACAGGGAGCACTCCTCCAGATAACTCATTATGGGTTGTAATTTTCCTTGATAATCCAGTTGAGATACCTCTAGTGTAGATACAATATTTCATGTTATCGACATAGAGGCCTAAGATAAAACTAAAAATGGTTTGATAACATTGACAATTTTAAAAGGACCATTGTCACTTCTATAACAAATAAATAAATCATCAACATATATGAGCTGAGCCGGTTGAATACATTACAAATGCATCTTGAAAGATGAATTGGATGCCAGAATTCTCAACATCGTGGACATAAAAATCTATTACTAGAACTAATTTTAAAAGGTGCACCAGACCCTAGTCTGATACATGACTATTCCTTAAAATAACATATTGAAGATCCTTTGAAAAGAATAAAGTTATGAGGATTACATATACATTTGTCGATCCAGAAGATGAATGAAGGTGGAAAGTCATAGACTAGGTTGGCCTTAATAATAAAAGACCAGTTGATGGAGTAACTAGCTTTTCTCTAACCAATTTGATGGTAGCACAATATCTAGTGACTAAAGTTTGAGCAAGCAGGATGTTGTGGATGATGATTCTTCTCTTGATGATGGTTGTTTGTTCAAACCCAACTAGATTTGGAACACAAAAATACATTCTAGATGATAAGGTGTTGTAATTCTCTTATAAATAGTAGTGCAAAGAGAAACAGGTCTGAAGTCGTTAGCATTTGAATAGCTTGTGACTTTAGAATCAATGTTAATATAGCAGAGTTAATCCCACACGGTAGCTAACCATTAAAAACACTCTCGTAGCTTGACCGATATCCTTCCCAACATTTTCCAACATGATTTATAAAATTTAGCATTGTTGGTATAATCTTGGCTCAATTTGAAGTCCTAATTACATTAAGACCTTGTTTTGTTGCACTTATTGAACTCTATTAAGAGGTGGTCTCTTATTATATTAAGCATTCAGTGAACCAAGTACTTGTTCTTTTTCTTAATGAATGTTTGAAAAGTCTGAATGATTTGTTACCAATTTTATATCTGAATCATTCAGAGGCGATATCTATAGGATTATTATAATTATCTCTTTATTTTTTTCATATTCTTCTGAAATCACCTCTACTCGGATTGTACTTTAATCAGAATCACATTAATGCCGATTGCAACTAGTTTCTTCAATCAGAATATCACACACTTCATAAATAAATAATATTTTTATAACATGATTATAAATTTTATTTTTATGTTGTAAAATTATAATTTAATTTTTAATTAATAAATCATTATATATTAAGATATTTAAAAAATAAATTATAATGTGAACATAAATCATTCAGCAATTAGTTGTGGTTTGACCAGTGATCTGACCATTCAGATTCTCGTACAGCATTCAGATCTTAATTTTACATAACGACACCTAAGTCCACAATCGGTGGAACCTTCCTAACTATAATTTCAGTTTCCGTCGCTCATAGCCACAATATATAAAGAAGCCAAGACTACGCCAAGATAACCTTGCTCCTTGTACTACCATGATTCGCAGCATCATGCCCAGCCTGAAAAGGCAATGCCTCTACAGAAATTGTCCCACCCAGCTCCTCTACTCCAGGAGTCCCATCCTTTCTACCCCTACTTTTAATCTTAATTCAATCATCACTTTCCTCTATCGCCACCCTATCCGACAGATGCCTTGCCCCTTGAGAGATCCTAGGACCATGAAAAGAATCAACATCCTTCCGGACACCAGAAGGAACACAAAAAGAAGGAACTCCCTTAGCCTCAGTCCTACTTCTCCCCTTCCCCCTCCCCTATTCAGATACATTCTCCTACATTTTCAAGCATAATGGCCATGTTTTTTGCATGCTACACAATAATATAACTTTTCTTCAAAGACAGTGTCCACCCACCTTTGATGAGATTAGGATCCAACCCACAAACAGTATGAGGCAGCTTGGCCAAGTCAATCTCGACATAAACACGAGCAAAAGCCGAACCAGATAAGCCCAATGTACGATCATATACTTTCAATAAAGGACCAATCCCTCTACAGAACTCTCGTAATTAACCATTCCGAAAAAAAAACATCTCAAGGCCAATGAACTTCACCCAAGCTATCGCCAATGCGGATTCTCTTCTCCTAGAGAACTCTTGAATCCATGAAAGGGATGGAAGAAGGACCTTCCAATTCGGTGGGATTCGCAAGTCAAAGCTTCCACAACATCATTTCGTGAGGCACACATAATTAGGATATTTTACACGTCCAAGGTACCAGTAGTTGGGGCTATCTTCAGCCGCCAATGAGAGTGAATATTCCTTCAGATCTCCACCACCAAAGGTCGTCCAGCCGTGAGCCATGAACCGAGCCACGAATCCATGTGCCATTGAATCCAACTCAGAATTTAGATCAATATCTGAGAAATTGACGTCAGAGCACCCTCTTTCAGCCTAACATGACTCTGAGAAATCATAACTTCCTCAAAAAAATGGTTTTGCAGCTACAAAAGCGGCAATCACTAAGAATGATGTAGCTCCAGCATATGACCGCTTCCCACTACCAGTGGGCGGGTTAATATGATAAGCGCCAGTCCTTGTAACCCCAGGGACCTAGGATCCCACCACCTGGCCCGATCATGCAACACCGGATTCCATGCTTCTCAATGTTTTTTCTGCCTACTTTCCGGAGCTAGATTCGGCATTGCACCATGCTGTGAATATACAGCCTGCATAGCACACTGGAAAGATCCTTCCCTGGCTCATTCCCACGGGACAGATCCTGCCTAAAGTACCACCAATCCTTGAGACTTTACCATGCCCTTTCTAAGGACTTGAGACACGACCAATCATCCCACCATGTTAGAAGCGACAAGAAGACGTGACAAGATGAGAATTAGAACCCCACAGTGTCATAACTCTAAAAACCGCATCACAATTCAGATTTCGCCGCCCCAATCACAATCCTAAGACCGCGGCTAGGGCTCACGAATACACCGTGACGATTCACCTTCTCCGGGTGGTCCGCCTTATTGATCTCCTCAAAGTTCTGCATCGCATCATGTGTCGCGCCAAGACACTCGCCCCCAATATGCCCCTCGTTCGATGCTCTCCATAGTCCCCGTACCACCATCTTTTTCAAACTTACCCGTACCTTGTGCACGTCTATCCAGGCACCCGCACCTCGATGCACGTCCAGGGTACGACAGCTTCCTCGCGCTTCCAAATGCCCTTCACGCTTCCCCATCTTCCGAACTTCTCTCACTAGAAGCAAACATGATTTCTTAAATATTTTTCCAATTCATCTTATTTCATTTTAGTAACCTATCATCAAACATCTCCTCAAAAATTCTAAATTTTAAAAAATCATCTGAATCAATCACTTCAATCTTCAAATGAACTATTCAGTTAATAGTGTAGAATTCAGTAAATTAGAAGTTCTTAATACATGCATATTATTTTACTTTTTATTAAATTTCAATCAAAAAAAATTGAAGAAAAAAAAAAGTAATTGGAGAAAAGAAACTTACTAATAAACTAAGCAATTGGGAAAAAACAGTTTGGAGAGGATCTCTGCTTATCTTGTTGTTGTGGGACTGCAAAAATTCATGGCAGGCATCATCAACCTCTCACCTCTTCAAGCTTCCTCTTGCGGTGGTGGCGGGGGCCGATTCCTGTTTTCCAGTTCCCTTCGGAGGCCGGCAATTACTATCCCTCAACCTTCTCTCCGAACCCCACCCTCGCTACGCTCCGTCTCCATTTCCAGAACCAAACGCGCCCTAATCGTCGTCTCGGCTCTCCCCAAGCTTGGAGACACCGACTCGATTGCCGTGCCGGAGGAGGCTGTGGATGTTATTGGAAAATTCCCACAAGAGGCCGGGGTCTACGCTGTCTATGATAAACACGACGAGCTTCAATTTATCGGTATCACGCGGAACATTGCCGCCAGCGTTGTTGCTCATCACAACTCCCTTCCGGGCCTTTGCTCATCCGTCAAGGTTATGATGATACATTTCTTCTTTCTTTCATTTTTGTGTCAGATATCAGCTCCATTTCTTGCCACTGTTCCAAAAGGGGAGCTAGTATAATCTTGCCTCTAGGTGATAATTACTGGGTTTGGCGGAGTTATACTTTGTCACAGTATATAAGCGACATATTCTAGCAGCTAAAATTATAGCATTTTAAATAATTTTTTAGGAGTTTCTGAGTTTTACAAATTTTTAGTTTTTTAGATTTTTCATGATTTTTGAATTTCAAAATTTTATTTTTAGGATGTTTCAAAATCCATAGAAAAAGATGTCATTGTCCGTGTATAGAAGCTACATATTCTAGTGGCCAAAATGATACCATTTTAGATAATTTTTAGGAGTTCTAAAGTTTCTGAGTTGTACTTTTTAGGCTTTGTTTGGTTTAGAGAAAGTTTCATGGAAAAGAAAATTAGACGGAAAGTTAGAGAAATTCTTTATTTAGTTTAAATGGAAAATTTCATGAAAAAAAAGTTTGATGGAAAATTGTTTGGAAAATTTTGATTAATAACAATAGGAAATAACATTTTCTTTTAAAGTTTCCATGATAAACAAGCAAGTTGAAAATGAAATGGATTCCATGAAGGATTTGGATTCCATCAAATTTTCCTTTCCATGAAACTTTCCTTAAATCATGGTGTGTTTGGTTTAGGAAAAATTTGGTGGAAAGGAAAATTTGGATGAAAATGGGAAATAATCCCTTGTTTTGTTTAGAGAAAGTAAGGAATGAAAAATTAGTGGAAAAATTATATGAAAAAATAGATGAAAAATTTTAACAAAACAAAGAGTGTTTTACTGCTTTCTTATGAATTTTTCACGCCTAACCCAATAAAGAAAAATAGGATGGATTCCATGAGGAATTCATTTTCCATCAAATTTTCCTTTATCTCAAATTTTCCCTAAACCAAACACACTGTTTTAGGATTTTAAAGATTTTTGGGTTTCGGAGTTACATTATTTTTAGGATGTTTCAAAATCCATCAAAAATGATGTCGTTTCATAACCCTAAAGTTCTAAATACTAAAACCAAAAAAAAAATTATATATAAAAAAAAAACAAAACCTTGAAATCCTAAAATACTAAAAACCTAAAAACCTCGAAAAAAATTCAAAGCGATGTCATTTTGATCAATATGTAACTTATCCACCTTGTCAAGGTAATCCGCTTTTCCCGTAACTCCTAGGCATAAATTAATATTTACTCCACTGTGTCCCAGCCCTTTGTATTGGTTTCTTCAGCCTTACAGATACATATATAGTCATAAGGTTAATTAACCAACTGATTAAGTCCTGTGTTTGGTTGCAAATTACGACACACAGGAATCATTAAAATTTATACAATTTAGATTCCGGAACTTCTCCCATTTTACCTTATTTTCCTTAGCTCTTACTTAAGGTTGCTAGAAACACAGCACTTAAATTTGTTAATATGGCTCGAATATAACTTGATCATGATGAGCCATACATTTGAGAGCTTTTGTAGTTGAATTTCGTGAAAAAATTGTGTCGTTTATGAGGGAATAAACGTGTAACTGCATGTTGATAACAAAATCGGATCATGTAGGCTAGCACAGTTGAAGAAGCAGATCGTACCAGTCTCACGCAAGCATGGAAAACATGGATGGAAGAGCACATTAGTACAGGTGGGAAAGTTCCTCCAGGAAATGAAACTGGGAACTCAACATGGGTTCGCCAGCCTCCGAAAAAGAAATCAGATTTGAGACTGACACCAGGACGTCATGTCCAGCTGACAGTTCCGCTCGAGGAGCTCATAGACAAGCTGGTTAAAGAAAACAAAGTGGTTGCTTTCATCAAGGGATCAAGAAGCGCCCCGCAATGTGGATTCTCTCAAAGGGTGGTTGGAATCCTCGAATCAGAAGGGATCCAGTATGAGAGTGTTAATGTGCTGGATGAAGAATATAACCCCGGGTTGAGGGAGGCACTGAAAAGCTACAGTAACTGGCCGACATTCCCTCAAATTTTTTTCAATGGTGAGTTGGTGGGAGGTTGCGATATTCTGACTTCCATGCATGAGAAAGGTGAGCTGTCGGAGCTATTAGTCAACAAATAGCTTCTCCAAAACATAATATCCATTCTCGGCCACTGCAGCCATAAGCCTGCAAAGCCTCTCTTTAAACCACAAATTTCTTGAACTGCAATTTGAGGAGAGGAGTTTTGATAAGGCCTGTTCTTTACTATGATCGTAGCTAACTGAACTGTAGTTTTGTTTATTTGCTGGAATGATAAATTAGAAAAGCTATCTCATCTCTGCATCATTTGATATCTCATTTAGTTCGACATCTTATTTGTAAAGGAACATAAATATTGGCATATCCGTAGTCAAAAGTGATGCTCAACTCATAGCAGTTTAACCAGGGTCTGCAAGGGCATTCAGTTTATGACTCTATAGCTGCATAGACTACTATCAGGGGCAGTGTGGCCTACGACCCGTTGACAGCCTTCCAGTGCTGCTCGGCGTCTATCTGCTGCCCCCAACTCCTCACACTCACATGCAACTGAGTCACTGCCGTGAAGAACCTCACATTCTGCATGGGGCTCAGTATCTCAGCCACCTTTGCAGCAGTCGCCGTCCTCAACGAATCCGCATTAGCCACCACGCTCTCCAACCCCGCCCTCAGTGTCTCTATTGCAGCTAGAGCGTCTTCATTCTCCCCTCCGGCCTCAGGCCTCCTTATTACCTCTAGTATGGGCGGTGCCGCTATGCTCTCCTGTATCTTGGCCAAATCATCTGCCAAGCCCCTCTCCTCCACCCTGGTCTCCTCAGCAAGCTGCTGCAATCTCAACCTCTGCTCCTCGCTCAAATCCGCCACAGTGGAGCTGGCCAGCTTCAGCGCCAGGCCAGGCTTGAAGCCTGCGATCCATAAGAAGCTTCGCTCGAGGGATGAGAAGTGGGTGGGGGAGAAGAGGTGGAAGATGTTGCCCTGGGCGGCGATGGATTTGTGCTCGTAGTACTGCTGGTAGTGGGACAGGACTCTGGCAATCAAGTCTCGGAGATGGTCATTCGTACTCGACGACTGGTGGTGACAGCTACTCCCTACCGACATAAGCTCATTCAGGTAATGCTCCTGGCGGATCAGCCATCCTTGTAGAAAGGTGTCGAAGGACTCGGGAGTCTGCTTACCTCTGCTGCCAGAAACAGCCCGAGGCTTATTCATTTTGAATGTAAGCAGTAAGCAAAACCAACCAGCGAAGCAAGAAACAATATGATTCCAGATGGGATTTCAGGAAGCTGGCGGTGAAGAGTATTTGTAGTAGAAGCTGAAGTTGAATGGAAATGGCTGCGGCTTGCTTCGTTGTAAAGTAAGTTTAATAACTTGGTACCTATCCATCCATCCAGACATACATACCCAGTTGATTTTCCCACCGACTCAGACTCAGAATCAGAGCTCAAAGCAGCTTTCGACGTCGGACGATTCGGTGGAATTTGTCACGGGTGGGTTGGGGGTGTGTCCCACACACACAACGGTGTGTGATGTAGGAAGAATGTGCCACTTGGCGGAGCAGACAGAGTACCAAGTCGGTCGGTCATCTGAATGTGGGGTGGTGGCTGGCATTAAAAATGTTGGGTTGCTACTGGGTGGCTGATGCGGCCACCGAATGAGGTGACGGGGAGGTGCGAACCCGCAAATCTAATCTGATCCGCTCTTCTCTTTCTTCTCAAGCTTCTAGCGTTGCTAAAATGCTAACGCTTTATAAAAAAAAATGAAGTCATTTATGTGAATGTTATTGATTTCCACATGGGTAGAGCGTGTCAAGTATATGCACCATTACAGTGATGGGTTCAATTAATAAGAATGGTTGATATTTGAGTTAAAGATAGATTTAGAAACTTAAGAGAATATTTCTAAGGTATCATTCATAAAATCAAATGTTCATGAGAATCTAAATGGTCTAATAGTCTTTTCATTATTGATTACTAAACTTACCAGTTTAGTATTTTATTTGACTATCTCTTAACCCAGAACAAATTGTAAGAGATTATATTTTCTATTATTGTAAGGCACTAAGGAATGGAAAAGCAATTACAGCTAATACCTCGAAGATCGAATGAGAAGGAAAGAAAGTGAGGCTTACACTTTAGGTATTTATGTTACATAAGTAAATGTTACTTAAAATTATACTTCATAGGTGTGGGATACTGATGAGTCACAATTTTATGATTTTTTTGTACTTAACTACACTGATATTTGGTAGTTCAAATATTTAAACTAATGTTTTTTTAGGCTATTTAGGTCCTAACGATGAAATGTAGTGAAAATAGGAGCAAAATGGTGAAAAAACTAGCAAAAATGAAGAAAAATGGAGGCCGCACATGTTCTACATGTTCTCAACCGTGCTCAGCTGCACGCACGCTGCTGATCTACATTGTGGGTTGCTCGGATCGGCCATCTATAAATTTTCCCACTGCTAAGTTGTTAACCTGTAAGGGGTATAATTTTTTTTATACAATGTCAGATTAAGGTGACTCAAGTTCTGTTAGAAAGATAGAAGTGTCTTCTATGGTTTGGTTTAACATTAAATGGAAATTGAACATTATTTGATGGGTTATTGCTTGATTATTGATCCTTCTTTGCTACTTTTGTTATTTTTTTGGAAAAAGGTATGTTGAATTTCTAAAAGATTAGGACTATACACTGTTAATGTGCCAACTTTACAGACTTGGAGTTCCAACAAAACATGCTTGGCATGGACAAGACTCAATTAAAACCATGGGACATGGCGGATTTCTCCAACCAAGACATTCTAGCCATCCTAGACAAACAATATACCTCTTGAAACTTGCCTATACTATTACAATACCATTTATAGGTATTTGTACGCTGCTTTATCTTCTATACAGAGTGCAAGAAGGGGGGATTCCATTGCCTCTGGTGTATGTCTTCAACGTTTTTATTCCTGTATCCCCTACCCATAAATGTTGGGTTGATTCCCATCTGTTCTGCTCACAAAATATTCTTGTGTGTTTTTTTCATTTGGTTGATCTTGGACAACATCATTTGTAAGTCTGAATTTACTCTAGTTCCAATTGTTGCAGAGTTGTCTTGCTGTCTCTAAATATTCTTCCATTCCTTTCCTTCCAAATATTGTAAATCACAATATTTGTGACTGCTCTCAAATTCCTCGTATATAGTTGGGCTCCCCCACTCATTATCAATTGATTTTGAGTGTGGATCCGATTAATCTACCGTTTCTGAATGCAACTAGGGTGGATACTAGGGTTCAAAGCAAGGGAGTACAGCTTGCCTCTAAGTTCCGATGTTGCTTGAGTGCTAAGCGGGAGATGTTAGAGAACTTGTTTGTCATTGGTGAGTTGGTTCACATCTGTTTGGGAATTCTATGGGAGAGTGCTGGCCAAACCTGCTGTGTGTCTAGCATTTTTCAGCCTAAATGGGCTTGGTTGCCGAGAGGGGAAGGTTCGAAGCCACTTTGATTTTTTGGTTACCATAATTTTAAGTTAGTTGCCTGTGGTAGTTGGAGCGTGAACGTAACAAAAGGTTGCATGCTGATGGTGAGGGCTGGCGGCCAGTAATCCTTAATATCATGCATTTTGCCGGCTACAATTATCACACTTTTATTCGACCAGAGGTGCTATTATTTGTTCCAGCGCTTTTGTCGATCCAGAGCCTCCGATTTCAAGTTTCTCCAGTTCCTACTCGTAGATTAAGGTGGGTGGCTTGGGACCCGTGCAAAGGCTTAACCTTAAACGGGGATGGATCGGCAACTTCTCAAGATAGCTCGGGAGGTGGAGTGATTAGATATGCCAGCAGTCTTCTAGTGATCCTATTCTTGGTGGATTTTGGCCTGGGTTTTTTGAAAACCGAGGGTTAATTCAACGTAGCTCTCTACGGCATGCAGGTAGCTCAAGCTAGAGGTATAGCTGTCTCCTAAATACAAATTGATTCCGGGACTCTTGCGGGCACAGTTTCAGGGGTTTGGTGTGCCCATGGCCTTGTGATGGATGATGCAGACTGAGATGGGGGAAGGGTCTGGGAGAATTGAGATGGTGGACGAGGGTGAGGTGCAGAGAAGGAATTAGTGAAGGGAAACAAGAGTACAAAGTAGTAGATTAATATTCAGATTCTTCTCTCTTCATTTAGAGATTTCAGTGCCCTATATAGGCTAGTACTCTGACAATTCTGTTGTAACAAACTCTGAAAATATTCCTTCCTTACATAATATTTCTGTTACGTAAAATAGGTGCTGGTGGGGTAATGCCCTGTCTTCCATTTCTTGCGCAGTCCCCTGCCTCCTTCTGTAATAATGCCTGTAACATTACCTCCTCCATCGAAACTGACCTTGCCCTCAAGGTCAAAGGTGGGAAATTCATGTCGGAAAGTCTCAACATCCTCCCAAGTAGCATCTGAGTCAGGGCGTTTGTTCCATTTAATTAAAAACTGGTCAATCATTCCTCCCTTGCGCTTGATTCGTCGGAATTGTAGTAAAGCCTCTGGCTGTTCCTCTTCTGGAGTGATCAAGAGGGTGGGTGGTACATCCACATCTTTATCACCTCCCTTGCTCTGGCAGGGTTTGAGTAATGATACATGGAAGACATTGTGCACCTTGCAATTTTCTGAAAGAATGAGTTTATATGCTACTGGTCCGATCCTGGAAGCTATGCGGAAAGGGCCAAAGTATCGCTTGGTTAGCTTACTGGACTTGCGGCGAACTGCCGTATTCTGACGAAATGGCTGCAGTTTGACGAATACCCAATCACCCTCAACATATTCCTTTTCTCGTCTGTGACGATCAGCTTGTTGTTTCATTCGGTGTTGTGCTCGCTTGATATTTTCCTTCAGCTCTTTCAACAGATGCGAGCGGTCAGCAAGTAGAGTGTCCACTGCTGCCACATTAGAAGTTCCTGACAGATAGTCTGCTACCTTAGGTGGGGGTCTTCCATATAGAGCCTCGAATGGACTTTGTTGTATGGTTGAGTTCCAGGCTGTGTTGTAACACCATTCCGCCCAAGGTAAGTGAGTTACCCAGTTGCTCTGATTGTCATTTACGTAACATCGCAGATAATCTTCCAATCCTCGGTTCACCTTTTCTGTTTGGCCATCTGTCTGAGGATGGTAAGCGCTGCTGGCTGCTAAGACTGTCCTCTGTAAGCGAAATAACTCCTTCCAAAATTTGCTCATAAAGATGAGGTCACGATCTGAAATTATGCTTGTAGGGAACCCGTGAAGCCTTACTACTTCTTTTACAAATGATTGTGCTACATCCTCGGCTGTGAACCCTATTGCTAAGGCAGTAAAATGCGCATGTTTTGTCAGGCGATCCACAATCACCATTATTGATGTTTTTCCCAGGGATTGAGGAAGGTGAGTGATGAAGTCCATAGAAATATCTGTCCACACTTGTGTTGGTATTGGCAGTGGCTGTAGCAAGCCAGAAGGGGCCGTGCAGGATGGTTTTACTTGCTGACATATACTGCAACGAAGAACATACTCATGAACATCCTTGCGCATTCCCTCCCAATAGAAATTAGCGGCAACTCTAGCAAGGGTTCTTTGCACTCCTTTATGTCCTCCACTTGGAGTATTATGGTATTCATGGATGATCAGCTCAGGTAATGCTGAATCTCGAGGGACATACAACCGTTTGCGATGGGTAACAAGACCATCGCGCACCCCAAAGTTCTCATATTCACCAGGGCAGTTTTCGATGTCAGTAAGCAATTTACGCGCCTGATTGTTGGTTTCATAAAATCTTCGCAATGCGGCGAGAATCCCGAAAACTGGCCTTGTGATTGCCTGTATTGTTTGAAGGGTCGCCTCTGGTTGCCGAGATAAGGCGTCTGCAGGTCCATTTTCCTTACCTAGATGATAAACAACATTGAAATCAAAACCCAACAGTTTAGCAATCCACTTTTGCTGGTCGGGAGTATGAACTATCTGAGTAAGCAATGCCTTTAAAGGTTGATGATCTGTAATGACGGTGAATCGAGATCCCAAAAGATATTGTCGCCACTTGTGTACAGCTGTAACGACAGCTATGAGTTCCCGATTATAAGCTGAGCTTGCTCTCACTGTCGTGGGTAATTGTTTACTGAAATACGATAGTGGTCTGCCCTCTTGTGATAGAATAGCGCCCACTCCACTACCTGATGCATCTGTCTGAACATCAAATGGCTTAGAGAAATCTGGTAATGCCAAAATTTGAGTTGAGGTGAGGGCTTCCTTGAGATTGACAAAGGCCTTGGCAGCCTCTTCATTCCATATAAAAGCCTCTTTTCGAAGCAAGTTTGTAAGGGGTGCTGTTATCTGTGCATAATGTTTGATGAATCTTCGATAATATCCTGTTAAGCCCAGGAAGCTTCTGAGTTGCTTGACATTTTTGGGTACTTCCCATTCTTTGACAGCCTTCACTTTCTCTGGATCAGCAGCAACGCCTCTGGCCGATATTATATGTCCCAAGTAAGAGATTGAAGTCCTAGCCACATCACATTTTGAGGCTTTAGCAAAAAATGAATTTATTTGCAAAATATGGAGTACCTCTTTCAGCAAGCGTAGATGTGCCTCCCAATTGCTGGTGTAAAGCAATATGTCATCAAAGAAAACAAGGACACCTCGTCGCAGCAAGGGCCGGAATAATGAGTTCATTTCTGATTGAAACGTGGAGGGTGCATTAGAGAGACCAAATGGCATGACAAGAAACTCATAGTGGCCTTCATGAGTTCGGAATGCGGATTTGTAGACATCATCAGGGTGGACCCTTAATTGATGATACCCGGACCTCAAGTCGAGTTTTGAGAATACCCCAGCTCCGTGTAACTCATCGAGAAGCTCATCTACGGTAGGAATTGGAAATTGGTCCCTTATGGTGACAGCATTTAGTGCTCTGTAGTCCACACAAAATCGCCAATTGTCGTCCTTCTTTTTCACCAGCAACACCGGCGAGGAAAAGGGACTTGAGCTCGGTCGAATTATACCCTCTTCGAGCATCTGTTTAATCATCGTTTCAATTTCTTCCTTCTGATAATGATGGTAGCGGTAGGGTCTGACATTGATTGGAGCTGTTCCGGGAATTTAAAGGAATCCGATGATCCGAGGCTCGGATGGGAGGCAATCCATGGGGTATAGAAAATACGTTGCTGTATTCTTGAAGCAGCAAGCGGAAAGAGGAAGTTACCTCAGCGCTGACATCAGGCAAGATTTTTAATTTTGGAAGAGTGACGTCTTGTTCTCTCGGCGGAGCTTCTAAGTGGGGTTTCCAGGTAATGGCTAAGTGGAAGAAGGAAGCAATAACATGGGTTTGGGTTGCTCGGTCAAGCTGCGAGAGTGAAAACTCAGTTGTTTGGGCTCGATTTTGGAGCCCGTGGAGTGTAATTTTATCGCCCCCTTGTTTAAAACTAATCCACATTTGTTTGAAGTCAAATAGAGCCGGACCAATTTCAGCCAACCACTGTGCTCCGAGGACAACGTCGGCTCCATAAATTGGAAGAAGGTGGAGGTCGACGATGAAATTGTGGTTGTCAAGGCGGAGAGGCACCTGGCTACAGACTCCCTCGCACTGCAGTTGATCTCCATTCCCAATTGTTACATTGAGGTGTCGCGATGGGATCACTTGTAACCCTAAATATTTGGCGACGCGTGTTTGAAGGAAGTTATGGGTGGATCCGCTGTCTACGAGGACCACCACTGCTCGGCCCTTTATGCTTGCAGCCAACCTCAACGTGCTTGGGACCATCTTCCCCTGGAGCGCGTGGAATGAAATAGTGGGTGTCTCAATGATTTCGGTAGGTCTGTGTTCTAGGTCTGTGAAATCAACTTCATTAGGTGGCTCTTCTGTGGTATTCTGATAATCAATTTCGCCTTCTTCGAGCTCCGACATCAGAAAACACTGGAATCGTGGTTTACATTTATGGCCTGGAGTAAACCGCTCGTCACAGTTGAAACACAACCCCTTTTCTCGACGGGCTGCTATCTCTGGGGCAGTCAATCGTTTGATCGGGAGTGGGTTTGGCATGGGAAGGGTTCGGTTGTGGTTCTGGATTGGGTTAGGGTTTTGTTTGTGCAGGGGAGAAGGAAATTGATTCACGGGTTTGGGGTTATAGTAGCGGAATGTTCTGGTTGCATTTAATTTTTCTTCTGCTACTCGTGCCATTCCCATGGCTTCCTGTAGTGTAGTAGGGCTGAGCAATATTATTTCACGATGGACTTCTTCCTTAAGACCTGCGAGGAATCTATTCAGCAAGTTGTCCAGAGTGAGCCCTGGGGTTCGAGTAGACAATGATTCAAACTCGCATATGTAAGTCGGGACGGTAGTGACTTGCTGCAGCTTGTTAAGGGCGATCTCCGCATTCCAGAACTCGCATGGGCCGAAACGTCGCCTTAAGTCTTGCACAAATCTTCCCCAACTTGAAATTTGTTGCGTGGAGTACATCCATTGGTACCACCACAAAGCTTCTCCCATCATGTAAAATGAGGCCAGCTTCAACCTCTGTTCCAGATGCAGCTCATGGTGGTCAAAAAATCTTTCTATCTGAAACAGCCAGCCGTCAACGCCTTCTCCATTGAAATGAGGTACCTCTAATTTGGGGATTTTTGGGTTTGTGGCTGAGTAAATTTCAGAGGGCATGGTATATGTGATTTGTGGGTGGGTAGGGAGCTGGGATGTGTTGGAAAATATGTGGTGGGATGGATTTATCATGGATGGTGAAATGGGGGTGTGGATAATATGGGAGGTGGGTTTGAGAATATTGGTTGTTTGTCAGGTCGCGGAGGGGGTATTGTGGATCTAGAGATCTTTTGCTGAGTGCATCAATGGCTGCGAAAACTTTTGTTGTTTCTGCAGTTTGTTTCTCAGCTAGGGTCTGTACTGCATCTTCCACAGCTTGGAGTCGAACTCCAAACTCCTGATAATTGCCAGTGAGAGTGGCGAGGGACTCAGATGTTGTTTGTCGTGTTTTCGGCATGGCTCAAGTTCAGGAATGAAAGCACCAATGATGGATGATGCAGACTGAGATGGGGGAAGGGTCTGGGAGAATTGAGATGGTGGACGAGGGTGAGGTGCAGAGAAGGAATTAGTGAAGGGAAACAAGAGTACAAAGTAGTAGATTAATATTCAAATTCTTTTCTCTTCATTTAGAGATTTCAGTGCCCTATATAGGCTAGTACTCTGACAATTCTGTTGTAACAAACTCTGAAAATATTCCTTCCTTACATAATATTTCTGTTACGTAAAATAGGTGCTAGTGGGGTAATGCCCTGTCTTCCATTTCTTGCGCAGTCCCCTACCTCCTTATGTAATAATGCCTGTAACACCTTGCGTCTATACTTTTCGTCGCCTGTTGTAGGGTTCTTCATCGAATCTGGGTGCTGCATATTTTCCGAGAAGTAAATGCGGTGGCGGGCCGACTAGCCTATTTTGCTCATCAGTTTTGTATAGTAGTCGGCATTGTCTTGCCATTCGTCTTGGTGTGGTTGTGAGATTCTTAGTTTTCTTAATTAGGGCTAAAACTCTTTACTTAGTGTCGAAGCCTTTTGGGTGCAGATTCGCCAAATGGGGCAGCATACCAACGCAAAATCTACCGCCGCACGGGGCGAGAGAGTTTGGAAAAATATCGACAGTAAGGGGTCGGGGCCATTACAATGGTATCAAAGCCGACCACCTAGTGCGATAGATTCCCTAGGCAGATCGCCGAATGAGGCAGCCGAGGACGTCTGTCCTGTAAGGAGTGTGGAATGTTACATCTCACATCGACTGGGTAGAAGATCCTTAGTTTTCTTAATTATGGCTAAGACTTACTTAGTGTCGAGGTCTTTTGGGTGCAGATTCGCCAAATGAGACAGCACACCAACGCAAAACCCACGTCGGGGCTGTTACAGTACTATAAATGACGTCGTCACGTGTACCGTCATCCAAAATGATATCGTTTATAGCACAAAATGACGTCATTTTGCGCTGCACAACATCAGATCTCTTTCCGTCCCATGTGGAGCCGCGTGCAGAGAAAAAGGCATGCGCAGCCAATCTAAAATCAGGTAGAAAATTTGGAGCAGTCACACATAATGTCGGGCATACAAGGGACTTGAGCGCGCATGGACGCGGCCCTTTAGAAGAGATGAAAATTATTGAGTCGTGTGTGTGATAAAGAAAGATGTCTCACGCGCGGTTAGCTACTCCGTGTGCGGCTAGAGTGTGCCGATCAAAGGAATTCTTCAAATCAAAAGGTGTTTTTCAAGTCAATAATTCCCGAATGCGTCAAGCCTCGGATACCGATTCTTGCTATCGACAAATTGTTTCATGACTTATCCATTCAAAAGCCAAAATGATTCTCCAACGTCCACGCTAAAGCTTGAGGTACAAAAACAAATTTCAAAGCCATCTTTACAATTTCATGTTTTTTTGGGTAATAAGCACATCAATAATTGAACAATAGATTTACGTGCAATAATTAATGGTATGTGTTATTCTGTGCGGAGTATATTATCAGTTGACCAACAAGGTGTTGGTCTAGTGGTTTTGGGAGTTGTCTAACAATCTCAAGGTCTTGGGGAACCACTATCGATCTCCTTTAAAAAAAAAAAAATTATCAGTTGAGGTTACAACCACTTAACATGTCTGGTTTTTTTTTATTGGCTTTCTTCTATCACGGGTTGCATTTGGAAATGTATAACAATGTACTCCATTCGTGGAGGTGGATCTGTTACCTTTTTATGTACTCCTTTCATCCTCTAATACATGTCGTTTAAGATTAATTTGAATAGATTAAGGTGAAGTTAATGTTAGCGGTTGAGCGAATTTAATGAGTGGGTGGTTGATGTTTTTTTAAACAAATTCGTGCAAAAAGTAAAATTGGTAGATTATTACTGGTAATAAATGATTTTTTATTGATTATGAGAAAGAAGTGATTAATGTTTGATGTTTTATGATATTTGTTGATATTAAATATGAATTGAAAATTGTTAAGTGACAAGTAAAAATGGACAAAAATATTCATTTAAATGACGTGTAAAAGATGACAGAGAGAGTATATTCTTATGTACTTAAAGATTGATAGAATAGAATGACAAATCTTACACATCTTTTTATACTCTATATATCCACTTTCATTTTTGAGTTAAACAAACATATTTGTCCACGTTTATTCACTAAATCTATGCATTGTCAAGCGGGATCACCCCACTCCACTAAAAAACTAAGTTAATATTTTAATGATAATACAATTTATTTTTATTTTGTATGTCAGATTATAATTTTGATCACATAAAAATTCCTTAGTTGTATAAATTAATTTTATTTTGATTTCATCTCTTTAAAATATAAATTTGAAAATCTTGAACTTTTAAATAGTGTAAAGCTATGCTTAATATTAAAAAAAAAGACTTGACCCCACCAATTTTGTATTACAGCTCCGCTGTTTTTTTTATAATCACTAAATAATATCAATGCACAAAGTAAGTCATTGTTTTGTTGTATTTATTGGGGGCTCTATTAAGAGGTGATCTCTTATTATATTAAGCATTCAGTGAACCGAACCTTTGTTCTTTTTCTCTTAACGAATACTTAGAAATTCTGAATGATTTGTTGCCAATTTTATATCTGAATCATTCAGAGCTGTCATCGATACGATTATTATAATTATCTCTTTATTTTTTCATATATTTCTGGAATCAACTCTACTCGGATCGTACTTCAATCACAATTATCACATCTATGGCGACCACGGCTACTCTATTCAATTAGAATATCACGCACTTCATAAATAAATAATATTTTTATAACATGATTATAAATTTATTTTTATGTTGTAAAATTATAATTATGATTTAATTTTATATTTATAAACCATTATATATTAAGATATTTTAAAAAAAATACCAGATGAAAGTAAATTATTCAATAATCAGATGTGGTTTGACCAATGGTCTGACCATTTAGATTATTATACAACATTTAGCATTCACCTCTTAATTTTACAGAACGATACCTAAATCTTGAATGAGGAACTAATAAATCTTGAATGAGCTAAGTAAACATACAATGATGAGTGTTACACATGATATAACAAATGTTACTGATGATGGTGCAAGTATATAGCTTAAGGACGATTTTGATCCAAGGCCGCAAAGTAATTTGCAGTCATTATTAAACGATGGTATTTCAGTTTTAATTAATCATTCACCATATGTCATCTGTATTATTGATTTTTAAAATTAAAAACTATCTTAATTTGGATAAATATCATGATAGTTTTGAATAAATATGACCTGATATAGCGTGACTGTAAACTGACTTTGCCGTGCAGGATAAAAAACCCATATCATAATTGGTTGCTTATTTATATCATGGATCATTAGCCAACAAGAACGCCATGCCTTCAGATAAGTGCCCATGTCCCACTGCATTCTTCACCTGGAAAAGAGGAAGACATTATATAAAATGGGGGGGTGAGGAGTGAAATGATGTTCAAAGCAACTTGATTTGGGGCCGAAAGCATGTTATGTTATCTTATGTTATGCTATGGCCAGCCCAATTATACTATTTCATGACTATACATATCATCAAGTACAAGTAGCAAGTAGCAAGTAGCAAGTAGCAAGTAGGTGTTATGTTAGACTCACTTAACTTCTTAAGTTAGTAGAGAAATGAAAAGGTGAAGGCACTATCTTAACCTATTTTATTCTCATCTCATGATGGCTAACGAGAAACAATGGAGAGAAGAAGATTCGACCTTTCTTTTACTCTCTTTTTTTTTTATTCATTTTTTATTTCACCCTACTTCTTCTTCTTCTGTTTTTCAACTATATATGTGCTACTCATTCAAAATTACAATTAATATTAAAAATAACAAACCCTAATTGTGAAATGTGATTTTATTATAATAGTAATCTGTCATTATTCTTGTGTTCTCTGGTTCAAATTTCATTGATGATTGATGTGAAATAAGAGAAAAGATAATAAAAAACGCAAGATACCCAACCGGTCATCTTTGAATTGTGAAAGAGAGGCATGGGGGTGAGGAGCAATTAAGGGCGTTGACAACCAGTGTGCACACAACACTTAATCAGGTCTTGATTTAAGCATCGGTAGTAGTAGGGGAGAGCATTGTTCGGTGAAAATTGATTTGTCGAATCGATATAACTTAATCGAATTATTTCGATTCGGTTAATTCAGTTAAAAACCGAATAAAATTTGATTAATTCTAATGGAAAAATAAATTTTAAATTTAGTTTATTCGGTTCGATTATCGATCAATATTTTTAAAATTCGATTAATTCGGTCGATTAACCGAATACTCTCCCCTAATAAGTAGTAAGCACATGTTGTGCTGCCGGCATGGGTTTCTTGTGTCAACGGGGCACCGTCTGCTAGTGCCAGTAGTAACATGGGGTTACTTGTTCCCATTATATTATTAATTGTTATTATTACTATTAACCTAACTATATTTTATCCCCCAACTTGCTTTTCCCAACTCTTGGACTCCCATTTTACGTCAACTATACTGAAAGCAGGGATGAGAATCCGATGGTCATCCTCCTTGCGTTCTTGTTTGTCAATGCATAAACACATGCACAGACATAATTTTATTTTTTGTGGTCAGCACTACATATCTCCTCTATTTAAAAATTGGAATCAGCTTTATTGCGGGTCAGTAGTACGCACACATGCCTTCTTCCATAATAAAGTCAGATTTGTTCCTGGCCAGCTATTTCTGCTCATGTGGTACCAAAAAACTCGAATCTAGAAGCTGAAAATTGTTAAACAACACCACAAACACCATGCTCATAGTAGACAGTTTTTGAACCAGTGGTGGATCCAAGATTTTTTTTATAGAAAAATTACATAATTAAAATTTTGATTGAATTTGGGGCAGGAGAAATTAAAAACTTAGTTGAAATTAAGCATATAAATTTTTTTTATGCATACATAAAATTTTATTTTTTTACATAGACATAAATATTTTTACAACCACCATGCGTTACGTTTAATTACGATCATCATGCTTTATTTGCTTCAGCAAAATATCAACTTCAAAACGAGAAACACTTCCTTTCAACATATACCGATAATCGTAATTGAGTCTCTCTCCCTTTTTCACTAACAAGTAACTGAGGCAAGCGGTTGTTTACAAAATTCTGGAGTGATGTGATCCTGGTTGGCCAGTTGTTTCATAGTTATAAAACCGGAATCTATAGAAAAAGATTATTCATTCATTCAGCCATCTCTCATTTAAACATTACTATCTACTCCAGTTATATTCATAAAAATGGGATGTTGAGTGTTGATTAGCTGAGGTTAACTCTGGTTGGTCTAATTGTCACAAACGCAGACTCGATCTTCCGGTCTTTAGGAGTCATTACCACCACAAGGGCGGCGATGCCGGCCTCACCGCCATCACAGCCGGGCTACTTGACGTCTACCACAACCCCGTGGCCTCACAACACTTTTTGTTACCATCGAGCTTTACTCGAGCTTTCATGATGGGAAAATATGGTTCAATCATGATGATTCTACTAAATAAAATATGATAGAAGAAATAAGTTTGTACATGGCTATGACATTAACTCTCTATATAAATTCATATCCTATCAGCTTTGATGAGGACGATGAATTCATTATTATTGTATCCTCAAACAAGAAACCATTTAAATTTAAAAGCATCTTCATTGAAGTTTTTAAGACAAGTTTTGTATCACAACATTGTAAAAAGTATTAGATGGTATTAGATGATGAACGTAACGCCTAGACTAGTCGGCTGGATGAACATTAATCGAATGATTAGACGGAGTTACATTTAATAATATAATAAATAGTTAATATTATAAAAATACATATTTAAACATATATATTTTTAACTAAAAGATTTGAAATAATTAATTGACTAGACGTTAGACAATATATTTTTACGTTGCTTGACAACTAATCGGCCACCTAGTTGGCAAGGAGAACACCTTTTTGAACAACACTCTCAGGTTTCACACACAAATCTAAGTCTTGTAATAATACTAGGTTAGAAATGTAATGGTAAATTTTATTTTAGAAAATGAGTCCAATTTTTTTTAATCGCATCCTTTTTGGAAATCGTGGTAGTTCTACCACAATTCGGTAAGTGGTGGTAGTTCAGAGCCCCTTTTGGATTTTATCCCTTTAAAAAATGCAAGAATACGCCAATAGTGTGGTATATGTGAAAAAATTTACAGTTGGGAACTATATGAAAACAACAGTGATTTCAAACTACAACTTTGTATAAAATTTTCAATGTTTAAAACAAATTTTTTTAGTTGAGAATAGAAGTTTTTAAATACTTTCACAAACATTTATTTCAGACGGTGATTATTCTATCAAAAACAACATATAACTATGTCCAAAAAATTTACCAACTGATAATTACAAAAAAAAGATAAAATGAAAACAATTCAAAAGATAAATACTTCAAAAAAAACCCAAAACAATAAAATAAAACTAGTATGATTTGTGTTTAGAGGGCATGTGGCATGGGATCATAGTGTCGTCTCCAACTTGCTCTTGTTCGGGTTTTTACTTGGTATAATTTTCTTTGAGTATTCAATTTTGAAAAATAAAAAATTAATTTCGAAAATTAGTCAAAATTGAATTAAAAATAAATTTTATTTTCAAAACTAGTCAACCCATTTGAAAGGATTAGGAAGAGATTTTATTTTTTTGAACTAGCTTCGATGCCAAAGGACCACCTGTGTTGGTGGCCGAATCTGACTCATAAATGTGCTCCTCTCATAAATTCAGACTCTATTTAAATAAATAAAAAAGCATTAAAACTTTAAGATTTTTATATTACTGAAACCCGAACGTAAGAATGATTTATTTGAACAAACTAATTCATGTCCTTTTAAACGTTTTACAAACTAATTCATATGATATGAAAATTTTGATATAAGGGCATCCACATTGAGCTTAACCAAAAAGTAGGTTTGTGTCATGCCACGTAGGATTTGTGTCATGCCACCTCATTTCTGTCATAAACCTCCTTTTCATAAACCTTTCACCCACATTGAATAAACTTTCATTCAACTCTGCACGCGGGACCCGCATGTCATAATACATATATCTTCTTTTCTATCAAATAAATTTAATATTTGATTTCACATAAGAGTTTAATTATTTACCATATTTATGATTAATATTTATTAATTAAAAATGAAAAATTAGAATTTTTAAGCAAACAACTACAAAAATATATTTAATTTTTCGTTAAATTTAATACATGTTCAAGCTTAAAAGAAAATAATAAAATACACAATTATGATCCAAATATAATAAATAACGGTTAATTCAAATCAAGATCTCCAAATTGTTGCCAAATATGTTCCACCAGATCTGCTCGAAGCTTATGATGAACATTCCTATCGCGAAGCTCAGTCTGTCTCTGAATGTATTGATAAAATTCAGGAGTAGATCCTTGAGTTGCATTTACGGGAGGTTCTCCTTCTTCATCCATCCAATTCATAGCCGCATCCCCTTCATCTTCAATTATCATATTATGTAAAATGATGCAAGCATACATTATATCACGTATATGATTTCTGTACCAAAATCGTGCAGGACCACGTATAATAGCCCAACGAGATTGTAGCACGCCAAAAGCACGTTCGACATCTTTTCTTGCTGACTCATGCTTCTCTTTGAACAATTTTCTCTTTGGATCCTCCGGATGAGAAAAACTTTTAACAAATGTGCTCCACTCAGGATATATGCCATCAGTAAGATAATAACCTTTTGTGTATGTAGACATATTTACCGTAAATTGAACTGTAGGAGCAGCACCTCTTAGAACATCATTGAATAATGGGGACTGATTGAGCACATTTATATCATTATTTGATCCGGCCACTCCAAAAAATGCATGCCATATCCACAAGTCATTTGAAGCAACTGCTTCGAGCATAATTGTGGGAACCCCGTGATCTCCTCGAGTGAATTGTCCTTTCCATGCAACTGGACAATTTCTCCATTGCCAATGCATACAGTCTAAGCTGCCTAGCATTCCCGGAAATCCATGTTTATAAGAATGCATTTGGAGTAGACGTTGAACATCAGCATCATTCGGTCTTCTCAAATAGGTTTCTCCAAATACCTGTATTAGACAATTACAAAATTTGAATAAACATTGAATAGCTGTTGTCTCACCCATTCGTAAATACTCATCATAGTGATCCGCTGGAGCTCCATAAGCTAATTGACGAATAGCAGCAGTACACTTCTGAATAGATGAAAGTCCCATTCTTCCGGAACCATTACTTCTCTGTCGAAAGTACACATCACCATTTGAAATATCTCTCACTATGCGAAGAAATAATTCCTTTCGCATTCGAAATCTTCTTCGAAAGACATCAGGAGGGTATACTGGTTGATCGGCAAAATAGTCTCTATAAAGACGATCATCTCCAATCTCACGTTCTCTTTCGATGTATCTTCGAGGGCGCCGATTTATGCCGGTTGCTTCTTCTCTTCGTTGTTCTTCTTCTAGGAGCAACAACATCATTTGCTCGTCAGTGTCATCAGTACACTGATCAATTAAGAATTGCTCGTAATCAAAGTTGTTGCTAGAATCAGAATTTTGTGACATTTTGTTTTATGAAGGTTTAGATAGAGAGACAAAGCGAGAGTATATGTGATATAATGTTTCTTTAAGTGTACTTTTATAGTCATATATTTCATAACGGCTAGTTTTTTTGAATGAGAATCCCGCTACTACAACGACTGATTTCATTGAATGAGACCGCAATTATTATAACGGCTAGTTTTATAGTTGAATGAGATTTTTCTTAAATAAAACGACTAGTTATATTTGAATGGGAGCCACGTTCACTCCAACGGATAGTTTTCTTGTAATAAAACTAAGGAATGCCATGTCTAGCTCGGATAATGGAACACATATGATTGTGTATGACAAGTTGTTGTTCACTCATTGTAGCGGTGTCCTTCATCAGAATCTCATAGTCAGCACGCAGTGTATCATCCTTAGCTTTGTTCTTAATCTCGTTAAGAACGGCAAGTTTTTGAGCTTGAAGTTCTTCTAATCTCTTCCAACGATTTTCAAATTCTTCATTCGTTGATGATGTTTCATTCTTCTTTTCCTTCCCCCTCAACTTTCTTTTAGCAGCCTTCTGACCAATGGGGCGACTTTCTGATTCATTACCTCCATTATTGTTGTCCTCTGTATCATGATCCCATGATGAGGTATATGCTCCGGAATCGCTTGTCTTTGTCTTCTTTGATGCATTTTGTGCTTCAATTTGAGCAGCCCACTTTGGTTCATCCTTCACCATTTCCCACACATGCGTATATGGAAACTCTCGTTTCTTATGTGCATTTTTCCAATTGAAACGCGCTGCCTCCATTATTTGATTATCTGACCATCCACTGTGATGATCAGATACAATTTGATTATAATAACCATTAAATTCATTTACCTGTGGCATCATGAAGTAGTAATGCGACTTGATTTGAGATTCTTCTCTTTCAATGTTTGTTTTGCGGTACTTATTAAAGTATCCCGCCACACGAGTCCAAAAGCTGCCTCTAGTTTGAGCATTTCCCACTACAGAATCATTACTTACTGTAAGCCATGAGCTGATCAGCATCTCCTCCTCCTCAGCACTCCACTTAACAGAACGACTACTTTTTTCCTGTTGCGTGACACTAGGTGGAGCCTCATTTTCAGCCGTTGATGCATGCTCTGGATTTCCTTCCAATGATTGGCTAGGACTTGGAATCATGAAAGGGCGCGGCATAATATTTTGTCCGTATCCGACATAATAACCGGGACTAAATGAAGGAGAAGAATTAGGAAAAAATGGATATGGAAAGGGTTGGTAACTGGAAGAATTCATGAATTGAGTATCTTGAGGAGTAGGAGGCGTGGATGGAAAGTGGTTGTGAATAGGAGGAATTTGAGGACTTGGTGAATTTGAATTGGGTGGAGGTTGTGAGTTACCAAAATTCGGAGAATTTAA
>NQLW01000039.1:4301048-4314218 GCA_002312845.1 Kalanchoe fedtschenkoi | reverse complement strand
TCGTCTATCTTAGAAGCTGGTATTTGTACTTCTTTTTTTGTTACAATATTAATTTGTTATGTTTTTGTCTTGTCTTTTCACATGAAAGGGCCTCTTAATTGTAACCAGTAATGATTATTTGATGTTTCTTACTCAGTTGGCAGTGTCTGTTATTTATGTGCCCTTTTACTTGCCTGTTTTGTGTAGTTGAGGTCAAAAGTGGAGCGGAGGGCTTCGTGATCAAAATGAGGGACGGAAGGCATCTAAGATGTGTGCAGAACAACCCTCAAGGTGGTCACGTGCTTGATTATGCACCGCACCCTGCTATTGTACTTAAAATGGAAGATGGAACTGGTCTTCTTCTCCCCATCATAGTTTGTAAGTTGGTGTAACATTACTCCTCCATGCTGCTGGTCCAACCAATAAAAATCCCAGTAAACCTAGAAAAAGAGACAGGTGCTATAAAAATTATTTATCTAATGTTTACTTTTTAATGGTTGTAGTGGAAATGCCAAGTGTGCTACTGATGGCAGCTGTTCGTAACGTTCAAATTGTATGTAGTCTTTGTTGCATCACTACTTTTGTCCCATTCTGTTATATCTAATGTTAAAAGGACTATTGTAGCCAACTTATCAAGGGCTGAAGCTAGTGCTTTGGTTTTATTTTCATTTTTGTCTCTAAACTGAGGTTTTTTTTTTCAGGCCCGACCAACTTTATATAACGTGATAATAGAGATGATTGACAAGATGGGCTATGCAGTAAGTTTAATTAAAAATATTTTAATATCCTCAATTGTTGTAAAAGTTTTCTTCCATGGTTTTTTACTCTTTCATTTTCTCCCCCGCAGGTTAAATTAGTGCGAGTTACAAAAAGAGAGCATGAAGCATATTTTGCGGAGTTATACCTTACTAAGGCATAAATCTAATTGATTTATGTACACCTTTTGAATTAGTTTCCAACTACGTATTCATTTTGCTGACTCCACGTCAACATGTGCCACAGTTGGGAAATGAGGCAGAATTCATTAGTTTTGATTTGAGACCATCAGATGCAATCAATATTGCTGTGAGATGCAAGGTATGTTGTTCTTGATGATAAAATTTAGGTTCCACTGACAGTTCAGGTGTTCATAACAATTAGGAATAGTTGTATAAATATTCATGATTCAACATTCCTATGTAGTTGTTGAATGTGAAAATCTATCTTTTTAATTCTTTGTCAACGTAATTTAGGAGATTGACATTGTTGGCGAGGTGAAGCTGTTGTGGGAATTGGGTTGAGCTATGGAGTACACTTAATATTTATTTGTGCTTTGCTTTAAGATGGAAACTGATTTTTCTTTCTTTGAGCACTCAATATTATTCGTTTGGTGGTATTCCCATAATTTCTCCTTTTTTGATCCAGGTGCCAATACAAGTGAACAAGTCCTTGGCACACACTGATGGGATGAGAGTCATTGAACCTGTCAAGCTGGCCCCACTTCCCGCTTCAGATGGCTTATTATTCAGCGAACTGGATAGGTAATATATGGTTTCCTGATACTTCTTAAATAATATAGACTAGTGAAATCCAGCTGCTAAGGAATTGTCTTCATTTTTCCGGCACTGTTATATGGTTCGACCTTGACTGCTTTGCGAACTTCATTTTTCTGTATTGCGTCTTTTTTAGCAGACTGCAAAAGAAAGCTAAAATTATATTCCTAGCAGGCCTAAGCTTTTCTAATTAACAAATTGGGAGGCCATTTGAACTGTCTGCTGGATGATTACATAATTAGATTAGTATGTTTTCAATAGAAGGTGGCAGTAACTTGAAATATTTGTTTAAGAAAGACCACCTTCAACTCCAAAGGAACCGACACTAAATGTGCTCTCCTCGTGGCTTACGAAAAAGGGATGATTGTGAAGTGGCTTAAGGATGCGTCAGTTGATAATCTCCTTGATATTACCTATCATTCATTATCCGTGTCTTAGTTGATTTTCAATTCTTTCAATTATTTCTTGTTGGCTGAATAATGTTATTCTGATCTATCAGGCCTAGTGGTCACCCTTGCATTGAAACGAAGGAGTTCAATATTTTGAGCAACATGTTTGCTGCAGCTAATGAGGAACGATTCACAGATGCAGGTGATTGTTATATATTTTGGATATAAGTATTATTTAGTTGCTCTGGTGTTGTCTCAAATTTTAGAATCTCCATGCTCTTGTTATGGATTGCAACTTGACGCCAATATGATCGTAGTTCCATGAAAGAAAATCCTCTCTTCTAGGATCTTCTACGGTAAATTATATTGCCTTCTGAAATTTTATGAAACATTGCAGCTGAGTGGAGGGACAAACTCAAACAGTTCAGGTCCAAGAAGAAGTCTACATGACAGGATCTGATATTCGCCTTGTATGCAGATGATTTCCACTCCTCTCCGGTCCACTGATAATGTTGTTACTGTATCTGGCAGCCGTAGCTGGGACGATGTATATAGCACGAATTATCCAAGGTACCCTAGCGCCTTCTCGCTATTATGAGTCAACTATGTTCCTCCTTCACATGTTCTAGTCAAGTCAGGGGTTGTGTGCTTTGTATGGCCGGTAAATATATGTATGTAGAGGTGAACAAATGTGTATTATGCTAATTGAATGTCTATTCAATCCGTTCTGAATAAATGTGTAATACCCACTAGAGAATCTATTGGCATCAATGGGATGCAATTACCTATAAGATGGCAATACTACAATGGCTTTCGAATAAGAAATACCCGACTCTAAGAGACTGGAAGTATCAGGGGCTCTTAGCAAAAGGAAGCACCTTTAGCATTTTACTCTTGAGAAAGTCAACAAGGCTTCTAAGTAGGGGTGTAACGGTTCGATTCGATTCAGTTTTATGTAAAAACTGAATCGAACCGATATTCATCGGTTTTCATTTTTTTTGAACCGATTTTTATAGCAGCAGGTGCTTATAACATCTGGAAAGCCAGAAATGCTGTGATCTTCAAGGGGAAGACTTTTAATCGGCAAAGTATTCTTCATTTGGCTAAAATGGACAGCCTCCTGAAGCTGAACTGCATCAACTCCATCCAGCGTACAGAGTTCAACCTCTCCTGGACAGCAAACATTAACTTAAACCATCTTCTTGTATAGCTGTTCTTAGGTGTTTTCTTCCTCACAGTTCTCTCCAAAACTCTTCCATGTATATTCTCCTTTTTTAATGCATGCACCCCTTTTGCAAAAAAAAAAGTCTCTTTGATCTGGTCGATGAGTGAAATATCTGAGTCTAAAAATTCATTATTATCTAATTAAGTGTGAAATATTTTCACAACTCATTCTAGAACATCACACCTTAATGATGTGCTTGAGAAGGTAGATTAAAATTTGTTGGAAGGAGTTTGAAAATAGATGGATCGTATTGATCTCCAACCAGGATTTTAGGGTATGTACTAAAATATTTGTGCTCGGTGAGAGCCCATCAAAATTAATAATAAAGAAGACTTATTAGATGTGTCTTAAAAATATTTTGAGATTGTCTTTATTTAAAAGATCTAGGGATATAATATTTTGTGTGAAATGTTCACAATCTTGCTCTCGAGGTCGAGACATGCTTCTTGGTAAGAAAACCAAAAGAATCCATAATTTTGTATACTTCGAGTGAAGATAAAATATTTGTCATTCACAACAGATTTTTCAAAAAACTTTGATTCCTAAGAAAATTAGCAGGAGTTGTGTTCAATTCGGAAAAGTTTAACAGCAACATTACTTTAACGCACAAATGATTGTGACTATTCTTGTGGTCTCCTCTCATAGGTCCAAAAGAAACAGTCATGAAATCTATGATTGTTTAATTAATGACTGAATATTGTCATCTATTATGAACAGAAGACGATAAAGCTATGAATTAGAGGGAAGCAAAAGTGGATGCTACTCCAAAAAATGACTTTGCGTAATTAAATCCAAAATAGAATATATGTGGTCAAAATAAAGTAGTGATTTTGTTTGAATCTTCCATTGATTAAAAAATCATTGGAAGTAAGTGGATATTAAAAATGGCCGACATAGTTAGAATGCTCCAACATTTAATATGCGATGATAAATTTCAGTTGCGTTCATGACTTTGAATTTGATAAAATTCATCGTAGTACTTAAATCTCTTGGATTATCCTAGTCATATTTATAATCTGAAAAATAATATGTGGATGTAAAATAGTCTTCTTTAAAGAAATTTGTAAAAGGATGTGTATGACACAATCATGAAGTTTTACATCTCTATATTAAGAAATTTGTAAAATAATATTATAATGGACATTGAGTACCCCTCAACATGTACTTTAGTGCATTTATCATAAGTAAAATAATTTTCAGATGTAATTTGAATGTTTGCAAAATCAACGAATCTCTACTGTTTATGATTTGTTGAAATTTTTTTCTTTATAAGTAATATTTATAAATAACAAATTTTTCGTCGTGTTCTTTATGAACCGTTGATTATCCGGTGACTAGACGACATTCGTATTGGAGGATGTTGGTTTGAGTTGTAGCTTGTTTTCATGTTTATTAATTCATTAATCGAGTTCATATTATTGCTTGAATAATATGTAACTCTCAATCCACGAATCACAAATTGTTTATAAATCATCAAATCCGTGACTTGATTTTGAGACTCTATTATACTAAACAATGTCGTTCTGAAATGTTCTTAGTGAGTAATCATTATCTAAAAGTGATCTAAACCCTAAACCCTAAAACCCTAAAACCCTAAACCCTAAACCCTAAACCCAAACCCCAAACCCGAAAACCCTAAACCCTAAATGGACGGTGAAGATCATTTTAATCCAACGGCTATTACTATGGTCTCTACAAAACTCCTAGCATATTAACGGAATATTCCTCTCCTAAATATATCCTACACAATTCTAGATTACTCCAAATAATTCTACTACATCTTAGAACCTTACTCTCTTTTGAACTTTCTTCTTTTTGGGTTTAGTTCATCTTATTTTAATTAGCCCAAAATTAGACATTGATTCTTAACAAACCGTACATCAGTGAGATATGTTTTATATTAAAAAGTTAAAACATACATATTATACCCAGGTTTGCCATTTTACAGGGTTCAGCTTTCTGTGTTAGTTGGTAATGCTTTGTGATTTCTGAAAGATATGATTTTTTTTATTTAAATTTCATAATGTCCCTAATTGGTTATGGGAACAAGTGTATGAGCGGATGATGAAGCTTCTTGTGGAAGACTTCATCAAGTGGTGTGGAAGTGGCTCTGGGCCAAGCAGCTCTGACTCATACTGTCTTTTGTTGCCCTTGAGACCCAAAATGGTTCCGCTTGCACCGAGACACACATTTCAACTGACCGGGGAGACACATATTTCGACTGAGGAGGCACATGCCTCACCATCAAGGTAATTTGGTCGTTGCATTTATGCAAAACAACCGCACCACCATTGAAATATGTTTGATATTAAAAATATAAATTCAATACATTCTCATTTGTCTCTGGAGGCGAAGATAAGCTGAGATAAGATATGAATTCTGAGAACTATTAGCAATTTGGTCTTTTATTAAAGAAACAAATTTTGAAGGTTAGAACTGGGGGTCAGTGCACACATATTTGCTTTTAATTGATACCATGCAAAACATATGAAAATGTATTGAAGTATTAGTCAAACATAAATTTGCATCGAGTGGTTAAATAATATTTATTCCTCATATTTCCTTTGCTGATCATTATTGTACTTAACAATATTTGAAATATCATCTAAAAGGGGCAAAGGTGAAAAGATACTAGATTTGTTGTCCGATGGAGCTGATATTAGGTTATACCAGTCAACAATAAAGGGTCTTGAAGAGGTTGATTAATATTGTCATTCTGCACATAACATATTTCTGAATTTCTCTATATGTGCTTGTTCTTATTTTTTGCTTTTACCATGAACAGATGGCAATATCCGCTCTAGCTCAAGCAGAATCAGTAATAGCGTGTGCAACGGTAAAAAGCTCAACTGCCATGACCAAAGCCAAAAGTCAATCAAGAAGGTGTGGTGACCCTTTCCTAAGTTATGTAGTAGAGGTGTTGATTCGCTCCTTCAATAGCTGTACGTGTTACGGTCAAATGACTTAAGTATTTGGCACTGAAACAGACAAATGGATGCAGCCAATTACTTTTCAGTATCATCAACATTCGATTGGATACTGAAAAGTTGAGGGACATAGCGGTGCCATGGCGTTTTATTAACAATAATATACTTGGCTGGAGCTGCATATGTTTCCATTTCTCATGCATCAGTTTACTGTTAAGTTGCTAATTAATAAACTTACACTGCATGATGATGCAGGGAAAGCGATTGGGGGAAAGCAGTTTTATTAATAATACATCAATGGTTTTTGGTTTTTGCTTGAGGGTATGTTAGTTTGGTAAAATATAATGTGCATTGCTTATTTATATATTCATCCTCTGAGAGCTAGTCTTCTCTGTTATACTTCAGTCATTATTTGAGCAACAAAGAAAATCCCAAAAACCCACTACAGATGCACTTCCAATCATCATTGGTATGGTATGTTGTGGACTTGCTACAGTGATGTCTGTCTTTTATACTTTTTTACTGGTTATGTTTTGAATGCCACTCTTATTGCCTTGTTAATGGCTTTCAGAAAGAAAACGCATTACACACATGCATATGATTCTTTCTCAGAATGATTTATTACATGTTAATGTGTCTCACTTCGATGCAGTCAACAAAATATTTACGGGATTATTTAGAAGGCGAGAAGAGGATGAGCATGATGGTACGTTCTTGTTTCTGATATCCTGTAGCCACCATTCATTTTTTTCTCTCTTCCTACTGAATATATCTCCATGTTATTGAGCAATGTGAATTGATCAATTTCATCTTTTGTAGATTTTAACAGTTAAATATGAAGAGGAAGACTATACTGATTCATCTTTTGGTTTACGACAAGCTTCACCATACATGCAAATTAAGTAAAGCATATATTTTTTCAACTAATTGATCAAATGTCTCAGTCCATGTTAGATAGCTATTCTTTATAGTGATTTCTGATTCAGTTCTGGTAGTACTGCACAGCCCGATTTACTTGGTGCTAGGGGTTTCGGATTTCGGGTTGACCCGAAACCTAACCCAAATAAATCTAATTAAACTGAATTCGGATTAAACTATTTTATTTAGGTTGGGTTTTGGGTTGTATTTTTTGGGTTGGGTTAGATAAATTGAATTCGAGTTCACCCAAATTATAAAATACAATCCGAATTACAAATATATAAAAAATATAAATATAAATAATTAAAAATTTTAAAATTTTAAAAAAAATTCAAAAAATTCAAAAAAATTAAAAAAATTAAAAATTAAAAATATTTTTATTTTTAAAATTTTTATTTCTCTATTAATTAAACTAAATGGGTTGACCCAAATTCAACCCAAATTAACAATTTTGAATTAGGATGGGTTGGGTTTGGTTGTTTTGAATTTGGGTTGGGTTTGGACTGGGTTATTTTATTACAAATAAATTTGGGTTCTGAAAAACTCAACCCAAATTCAATTTTCAACCATATTTACACCCCTACTTAGTGCTAGGGGTGTAAGAATTTCGGGTTGACCCGAAACCTAACCCAAATAAACCTAATTAAACTGAATTCGGGTTAAATTATTGGGTTTTGGGTTGTATTTTTCGGGATGGGTTAGTCATTGGGTTGGATAAATTGAATTCGCGTTGATCAAAACACAACCTGAATTACAAATATATAAAAAAATAAAAATAAAAAATGAAAAATGAAAAATGAAAAATTTTAAAAATTAAAAATATTTTTATTTTTAAATTTTTTTTATTTTTTTATTTTTTATTTCTTTATTAATTAAAATAAATGGATTGACCCATATTCAACCCAAATTAACAATTTTGAATTTGGGTTGGGTTAGGTTGTTTTGGATTTGGGTTGAGTTTTGGTTGAATTATTTTATTACAAATGAATTTGGGTTATGAAAAATTCACCTAAATTCAATTTTCAACTCATATTTACACCCCTACTTGGTGCAAAGAGACATTCGCAGGCATTGGCAAGTTCTGATCAGCCCAAACGAATGAAAGTCTGGCAACATCTTTACAAGACCTAAGGTACTATAAAACTTGCACCTTTTATGTTACAGGTTTATGTTTCAATTATGTTTATGTTCCATTCTTAACCTTCATTTGGGGACTCTGACAATTTAATATCAAGAATTATATATCACTATCATCTGTGATAGTTTGGCACGTGCTTCATATCACTGCATCTTATTTATATATGAAATGTGACTATATCGTATGCTGTAAAGGAGCGAAATGAGTCATAACACTTACTGGTACAACTAATGCTCCATCATTAAGCTATAAGGACATTACTAATGTCATTTCTATAGGCAGACAGAAAAGAATGTGGAACAGAAACAAATCATCAGCTAGATGAAAACGGTTGATTCAGTTGCTTACAGATTTATATTGTGATCCCTTACAGTTTTTTTTTTTTTTTGTGATTTTTACCTCCCTACTAGCTGGATTTTTGGTGTGGAGTCTAATTTGATTTTTAGTTTCAATTTGAAATCAATTTCAGCTTATTATGATACATGATCGAAGTGATTCCTGAAATATATTGTTATATCAGTAAAATGGTTTTCTGCCTCATCTTTAATGGTCACATGATTGTCATGTCGATAGTCGCGATCTGAACCGTGTATTGCTTTAGAATCTGGGAGACACGAGGAGATGATAGGTAGTTTTTGAACTTGAAACTCTTGTTCTCACAGCTCTTTCATATAACCGACTTCATGCATGAGATTGGCATCACTTTCGTTATAATTTTATTCAATTCCAGGAATTCAATGATTTGCTTGACTATTAATATTTTATCTTGAAAATTAAGCCATTGCTTCAGGAAAGATTCAAGTCCCCCATGAGCACTTCAATTGATTCTTGGAAGTTAGAGTAGTCCTCACTCGGTGGACACTACAGTAGTGACAAACTCTTCGGATATCGGCAACTGAAAGTCTTTCCAGGAGTTTGGCATCTTCAACTTGCTCCTGGTGGGAACTCTAAGATCTAGCATTTAAAGGTAGATGCTAGCGGAAGCCCAGAAATTCCCAAGTCTCAGCGGATCGTTATAGATGATTTGCAGGTTGAAGTAGTTCATATAAAAGTGGTGAAAATAAAGGGCATGGAGCTTGAGAAATTGTTGTTGTCTGCTGATGTTGATGATCATGCATCCGAGACAGCAGTGAGTTTTAATTTTGCAATGATTTTTGGTGAAGGATTTGGATGAATTGAGGTTACTGGTCCACTAACTCAGACGGAAGAAGTTCTGCTTTAGGATATCAAAGAACTCATTCGTCAGCAATGTTTTCTTTACTCAAATAACGCATATCAATCAGCACAAGAAGAATTGATTGACCAGATTATACCACAAAGTTTAAGGACAAAAGCAGTTTATTAAATTCCATTGCAAACATATAAAAGTACAAGAATTTTCTTAACTACTGTATATTCTTAAATTGTAGAGCTTCTGTAAATTTCTACAGATACTCTTCTCTGGTTTTATCATGAGAAACTGAATCCTTTATTTGTTCAGATAGACGAAACAAATCCTGGAACTTGTCAGGTCTAACATCGCCTGCCACTTGTGCGGTGCTCTGATAACTGGGATTATAATTCTCTTGTTCCACAACCCATGTTGTCTCCATTTGTTATATTTTGAACACATGAGCTAGCTCCATCGGTTGCATTTTGACAGGGCCCTCACAGGGGGTCTCGGGGGGTTAATAACCTAGCAGTTGTCAATGAGAGGACTACTAAAAACAAAATGATCTAGTAAGCCATCATCATGAAGATCAGGCAGAACAAATGTACTCTGATAATCCAACATGGGCTGATTTTCATCCATTAGTGTTTTCATCAGTTCACTGTCCATGAAAAATTCCTGCATACCCTCAGCAATTTCAAATTTAGGACGGGAAAAACATTTCGAAGGAAGTGATGGTGGACACGTGCCTTCTTGATATGTTGGTGGCCGGTACCTTACAACTGTACCATCAGTTGCTAGCATCACGTCAGAAGTAACAGCTGCTTCACTAACCTCCATCACCCGCTCCAACATATTAGCATTCTTGACTTTCTCTGAATTAGGCCAATTGTGTTCTCTTGGTTGCAGTAGCTTGACGAAATATCCAGGATTTCGCATGGCCATTACTAAGAAAGAAAGCATCTGCTGCTGGTTCTTTTCCATCCCTTTGAGTCGATCTCTTAGAAGAAGCAATTTGTTATCCAACATTTCTTGATGCTGTCTCAGGTCAACCAACTCCTGCATGAGGGCTTTTTTATCGATTTGTAGATTATGTACTTCATTCCATAAGTCAAAATATTCAACCCTGTCACAAGCTTTGTTAGCCTTCTCAATCTGCTTCACAGACTTCCTATGATCGGTGCCTTGAATATTTTTTCTCCTACTGATGGTCTTAAGCAAATGCCTCTGGCCTCTCATAAACCCATCATTTGCAAATTCCCAGCGGTCCGCGTCAACCTTTCTGAATCCCTAAGACAAAAACGTACGACAGACTATTCACTTCAATTTCATGAAGATGAAACTGAAAAGATGCGTGCTTGTATTGTTCAGTTGAAGGAAAAATAGGAACGCACGTATTGATGGCTAATAATTCATTTCAAAAGATTTTGCCTCATCTGACTGAGCAGCCTATTTTTCTATCCATGTAATTTAATATCCGAGGTACAAGTGGTGAAAATTACAGATCTGGAGTAAGAAGCAGAGATCAAGAGTGTCACTCTTTTAAAGGTTGAACTTTTAGCATCTCCTCCCGAATAAAGTTAACATGAAGAACTAAAAGGAGCAGAGAGGCAGAGCTAAATAACAAGCAACATAAATCTAGGTGGAGAGCCAAAGGCACATTCTTGGGCATGACAAAGCAATCACGCAAATTAAGAGAAGGAAGGGATTGTTGTACATACATAAATGTTGAGTTGCCTCATGAAACTGGAGAAGTTATTATGCTTCCAATATTTAGGAAGCAACCGAAGGGTGAAGTCGGTCTCATCATTGATGACAAAGCTGTTGTGAATGTCAGTCCAGGACACAACCGCCTTGTTGGCTTCATCTTCAACCATCTCGTAGCACTTGATCAAAAAAGGTGCGATCGGCGGGGAGCCAACATCATCACAGTTGCCATCACCAGCAGCGCCGGATTTGACCATAAGCGACTATGCTTCCGATCCAAGCTCGACCAAAACAAAAATATCTAATTACGAAGACCTCCACCATAGTTAATAAAATCGGAACGGACCGACCGGTTCGATCAGGAATCGGATCGGATACCGGTCTGTTTATAAATATCGGATTACGTCATTTCACTGAACCGGATCGGTCCGGTTGAATCGGTTTATTACCATCAAATATTTAATTAAGGTTTAATTACGGTTTAATTAAATCTTAATTATTTTAAAAAAAAATCTTCAGTAAAATAGCAGGTGCCGAGAATTGAAATCCACTATCGTTATTAAAACCGGATCGGACCGACCGGTTCAATCAATTTCACCGCGAATCGGATCCGACACTGGTCTGATGTGTAAATATTATCGGATGGCATCATGAACCGGTTAAAACCGGATAACCGACCGATTTATTAAAATTTTGCTGAACCGGATCGGTCCAGTTGAACCGGTTTATTATTATCAAAGATTTAACTAAATTTTAATTAAAGGGTTTACGGTTAATTAAATCTTAATTATTTTTTAAAAAGTAAAATAGTAGGTGCCGAGAATCGAAACCGACCACTAGCATAGTTATTAAAACTGGACCGGTTAGTTCGGCCGGGAACCGGACCGTACACAGGTCCGATTTGTAAATATTATCGGCCGGTTAAAACCGGATGAACTAGCCGATTTATTAACATTTCACTGAACCAAATCGGTCTGATTGAACCAATTTATTATCATCAAAGATTTAATTAAAGTTTAATTAAAGGGTTTATGGTGTAGTAGGTGCCGAGAATCAAAATCGACCACTACACCTAACATGGGAAACTCTTCACCGAGATACTATATTTAGTTGTTCTTCAATTTGCAATTAAATCCTTAGAGATTATATATTGTAATTATTATTTGTGATTGAACCAACGGTTGAACCGGTTTGAACGGCCGGTTCAACTGGATAATCAGAAACTGGGACCATGGTTGGTTCGATCACCGGTCTGGTTCAGATAACTATGACTACACCTTACATGCGAAACCTTTCACCAAACGAGCTACCATATTTAGTTGTTTTTCAATTTGCAATTAAAACTTTAGAGTTTATATATTGTAATTATTATTTGTGATTGAATCGACGGTTGAACCGGTTTGAACGATCAACTCAACCGGAGCTATGATTGGTTCGATCAGCGATCCAATTCTGATAACTATGACCTCCACTCCAACCCACCGTCATCATTCTTCAGTTTATTTTCATTTTGTTCCTCTTAGTTCTATACTATTCCATTGGATGGCCTGCATTTGATTTATTGTCCCATTTGCACCACACGGCCAAGGGCCAATGCAAGCATCGGAGTCGCCGAGACACCGGCCCACAAAAACTGAGTTGACGTTGAGGCCTACTAAAAAAAGAAGGGGAAAAAATTGTAAAGTGACGCTTCTTATCCAATTATGATACGAACTGTTACATTTTTTAAATAAAAAGTAAATGGTTAGTTTTTAACGGATGTATTAATAGATCATCAATTTTGTTAACAGCTCATTAACAGCGTCGCAATAAAAAATAAAAATATTGATCCACCACCTTAAACCCCTCCATCAACTCAACCCGAGCGGAGCACCTCCAGAGACTATCAGTCTCAAACTCCTCAGATCGCACTTCTCCACCACGCTTAGCTTCACCAGCGGTAGGGTCACTGGCGGCACCACCCGCGTACGCGTCACCATGTACCTCTCCACCACCTTTTTTCCAAATTCGCCCTGTTTGGAGGAAGTCATGAGCGCAACGGTGATGGCCTAGTGGTCTTGGGTGTTGTCTAACAACCCCAATGTCCTGGGTTCAAACCCTGTTGGTACCGCATTTACGCTTAGATACGCTGGAGGTGCGCGTGAGCTGGCCCGCAGTGAGTATGGGCGTAACACTATCAAAGTGGAGGGGGTGTGCGGCCCCTGG
>NQLW01000039.1:4290575-4301013 GCA_002312845.1 Kalanchoe fedtschenkoi | reverse complement strand
AAAAAAAAAAAAAAAAAAAAAACGGTGATGAAACATGTTGTGTCGGAATCACTCCTTTGCCAGTCTCGGTCGTGTCAGATGAGTAGAGTAGTGTCGTCGATCGGAGAATGAAATCATCATCAGGTTCAAACTTTTCAGAAATGGGCTGTTGAAGAAAGCTTCTGAGCTTTCTGTTCTCTGTGATGCTGAGGTTGCTCTCATCATCTTCTCCAACTGTGACAAGTTCTACAAATTCTGCAATAATCCCAGCATGATAAAAACACTTGAGAGGTATCAATAGTGCAGTTACAGTTCTTTGAAAGCAGTTATCGTGCACCTTATAATTCTCAGAATAATTACTAAGAATATTTGAAGAGTTGAAGCACTGCAAAAATCTAAAGAAATATCTTGAGAGAGGACTTGGCCCACTGAACACCAAAGAGCTCGAGCAGCTTGAACACTTGTTGGAAATATACCTAAAGCAAATTAGATCCACCAAGACTCAATTTAGGCTCCATCAGTTAGTAGATCTTCTATTGAATGAGCAAAATCTGTTGGAGACTATAAAAGCCCTGAAGCAAAAGTTGAAAAACAACATGGAGAGAATCCATTTATCTCAGTCGTGGAGAGAGAGGGGTCACACCATTCTTACATTTGCCTCAAGACTCATTACAAAGTCTCCTTTTATTATTAATCGGGATCAATAATCCCAATGTGCAGCCAAGATATAGTCATACAGGAGGAGATGAAGGGAGCAGAGCAGGAACTGAATCGAATTCGGCGTGAAGATGAGTACAACATCGCCCTTCCCAATTCCCTGATTCTTCAACTCATGCGCGATTTTCACGAGCATGGAACGAAGGTTGCTGAAGGTGAGCGATTTGCCAAAATCGGCGTCGATAAAGATATTTTCATCATCATCGGTACAGTCACCAACTGCTTACACGGTCAAAAGCTCATCATTGTCGTCCTCGTCGTCCGCCATCCTCTTCCGCTTCCACACATCCACCCTCCCGTAACGTAAATCTCACTGGCACCAGTTTCAACACCTCCTTCATCTTTTATGTCCCCGTTCAAATCACGTAGTTCAACACCGCAGTTCAAGTTACGAACCAACCAACCAATCAGTTTCAAAATCAATCGATCATCACAAGCTCAATTTCAATTCAATCCGGCCCAGCTGCTCGATTGCGACTAATTTTTGATCAATTAACACAACAGTGCCTCATCAAAACAGGTGGAAATGATGCTGCTGCCGAGCATTCCACCAAATGAGATGTTTGCCTTTGGATGAAGATCTGACATTTTTGGAGCAGATCAATTTCGATCAGAGTCGTACGCTCCTCGATATCGGACAACGAGATTCACACTTGTGGATGGATTCCGATGAGAAGGAGTTGTGGCCATATATCTCTGGTTTGTAGGTGCAATTACCAAATCCAAAATAAGCTTTGAATTACTGTACACCGAGCAGTTCGAAATTTTCGAATAATGTTGGTGTCATGGCCCACTTTGGATTTTTTTATTTATATTTAATAAAAAATTAAGTACATTTGATTCATTAATGACGTTTATTATTTAGTTAATGAAGTAGTTGGTCATTAACTCTGTTAATAATTGCGTCAAAAAATTCACTATTTGCATTTTATTTGAAAACGAGTATAGTATTCGTCTATCCGACGGTTCGGTTCGAGAAAAATGAAAAATCGAATCAAATTATTAGTCATTCATTTTTAAAATATGAAACTGTAACAAAACCACTAACATTTCAAACTGGACCGAAATGACCCGTTTCAAATCGAATGATTTTTTAAAATTTGAAACCGAACCGAATCACTAATTTTTGAACCGAACCGACCGATTTCAAACCGAATCGAACCGCTCAGGAGCGTCGTACGGACGGACAGACTCTATTCTTTTAGGGTGCGTTTGGTACCAAATATAGTATAAAAGGGTATTACTAGTGCTGGGATAAATAATATCACATATTAGGTCACAAAGCTAAATTTTACATTTGAAATTATTAATACATATCTTTCTGTTGTACGAAACACATTATATCAATATTAATAAGAGAAAACTACAGAAAAGGGATATGAACTATCACAGTTTTACAAATTACGGGTGTAACTACCATTTTTTGCAATTTGCAGGATTTTTAGTTTTGGGACTGTTTTGTAAGTAAATATTTTTCAATCAAGTCCAGATCTAATTTAAACTAATTACAAACTCACCCTCAACAAAACTAACCTAACCACTCATTCATTAAATTTGTTCAACCGTTAGCATTAACGTCATCTTAATCTACACTTGCTTACATTAACATGGGTAATGTAGGTTAGATTAGTTTTGTTGAGGGTTAGTTTGTAATTAGTTTAAATTAGATTGAAAATTATTTATTTACAAAACAGTCCCAAAACTAAAAATCCTGCAAATTGCAAAAAATGATAATTACACCCGTAATTTGTAAAACTGTGATAGTTCATACCCCTTTTATATAGTTTTCCCTATTAATAATCCAATTTCATTTTCAATATCAGCTACCAAAAGCGACATTATAGCATTAGGTCAGAATAGTTCGAGATCCTTTTGTTAGTGTTTTACCCAAAAAAAACAAGACAACGAAGAAGCAACTCCTCGACAACATCTCCGACTGGTGCGAAGTAACCCCTCACTCGGTGAACTGCCCTAGAAGTTGCCTGCGGGTGCCTATTCGTGTTACTCTGACTGTACTAGGCCAAATAGTTGGAGTAGACAGTAACCGGCAGAAAGTTGAAATCAAATAATGTTGAAGCTCTTCTCCGCAACCTCTCGCCGGTGTCACCCCAAGCTTTTCCTTCCCACTCCTCGAATCGGCAAAACTGTAACTGGTGATGCCTATCATGAGACCCAACCATCACTACCGGCCAAGCATCACACGACAACGGAACCAATAATCAACTCAGCAGAACCAACAGAATTGGTTGCTGACAATTCGTGGCCCGAGTGGGTGAACCTTCTGGGGCAACTGTCGGAACAAGGCTATATTGAACCTGATACGCCCGGAGATGTCAAGAATTCCAACAAGATTAGGACAGCTTGTCTCAACTTCGCCCGAGATAGATTTGATTTTATAAGGTGATGCTTCTAACCTGTTGCCTTCTCTCTGCTGCACATGCCTGTTTGATGCAAGAGCTTAGTGAATAGCAAGCATCAATTAGTGTATTACCTCCACCAATGTCTGCAGAGAGCAACTTAGCTATCAAAATATTTATATTTTTTCGTTTTCTTTGTCAAATTTCTCAACGAAACCACTCTCATTTAATATCGCCTTACACATATTCATAGATCAACCCTTGATTCTCCTTTGAGAACAACAAACAAGGTTATGCACTGAAAATCTCTACAATAATAGTAACTTCTGTAGTTAGACTTTCTGTTATTATATCTTGCTGATTCAGTTGAGATTCCTATTAGATATGACTTCCTGATGATGTGGTTTATGTGTTCCCAGGTACTTTTCAAATAAGGATTTAAAGGTTACCGTGAGACATGGTTGCCCAAGCCTTGACAGGAAAGTTGTAAATTCAGGAAAGCGACTCAGAGCTCATCTGGGGATTGATGAAGGAAGTGTGAGTGTTAGGGCCTTTGTTTGTGAATGTTGCAGCATTGGAGTAGTAATCATGAAAATTTGTTCTCATGTGAGATGTTACTTAGGCAGAATCTTCAGGGCATAGGCCTAATCCCAACCTTTCATTAGTAGGTATGTAGGTCATGCTTTTTGAGGGGAAACTGTGAAAGAGCTTATGTGAAGGCACTCAAGGATGACGGTGCACAAACTGTGGATGTTATGCGTGTTCTAATAACCTATGGCCTTCATTCCGTAACCAGGTCAGTGGAAAACAAACCATGTCTCAACAAAGAAGTAGAGGAATCAGCAAGAAGACTAATGAAACATATGGCGGAGTTCAAGCACGAAAACGCTGACACCGATAGCTGTAATTTTTCCTCTGTGTGGAGCTCATCCGTGTGCGAAAATTTAGTTCCACAAAGAAAAGACCAAAGAAATTTTCCAATCAAGCAAGGCGATTGGATTTGCCCCAAGTAATTCTAATACAAAGCTTGGTTTTATATTATTGCCCTTACATTCTGTTCTCTTTTTTTTTTTAAAGTTGACTCCTTGAATACAATGGTCTGCCATAGATGCTGTTTCATAAATTTCGCTAGAAATATCAAGTGCCTGTCTTGTAATGGATTGTTTGAAGAGAGGATGAACAACCTGGGGGAGCATCAGGATCATCTCCCATTAAAGAAGGGTGATTGGTTATGCGACAAGTAATGTGTACCTTTACTCTTTAGGGTGTGTTTGGTTTAGGAAAAATTTGATGGAAAGAAAATTTGAAGGAATGTTAGAAGGATTCCTTTGTTTGGTTTAGGGAAAATTTGTCGGAAAGAAAATTGTATGTAAAATTAGAGAGAAAGTTAAAGTAAAATAAAATGAGTTTTAAAACTTTCCTTCAAATTTTCCATTTGAACCAAATATAGGAAATAAAATGGAATCCATTATGGATTTCACTTTCCCTCAAATTTTTCTTTCCACCAAATTTTCCCTAAACCAAACACACCCTTAGAGTCTTTTTTTTAAAAAATAGTTTCCATTCCAGTGTGGTTGAGCTGCATGACAAATTGAGGTTCATCATTTATTTTCTACAGGTGTCATTTCTTAAATTTTGCAAAGAACACAAGATGCTTACAGTGTAAAGAGATGCCTCTGAAGCGGGCATTAAACCCTGGGGAGTGGGAGTGTGACTCGTGAGACTTCTTCCTATTCCTACATCTGATTATTTGCCTACATTAGTAAAAATTCTAAACATTCATTATCTTTTATACAATGGCAGACTCCAGGAAATTCAAATATCAATCTTTTTTTTTGCTGTGTAGGTGTAATTTCATAAATTTCCGGAAAAATATGGTTTGCTTGAAATGTGATTATCGGAGGCTTAAAACATCAAAAGCTGCTGTTAATTCTATGCGATTACTTAGAGGCAATGGAGCTTACTCTGCAGATTATGAAACCTGTCAAGATCTTAAGGAGACCCATTACCATTATTCTGACAGATGGAGTCAAAATAAAGATGCACCCAGACGCAATTTCTGTGAGAATGAGAGACATAGTCATGATAGCTTACAGCCTGTAAGAAAGAACTCTGTGGTCTCAAGATTACCAATTATTAGGGGGTGCAATGTTTCGTCTCGAGATATTCAGGAACATGAAGGATGGAGGGAAGATGGGGCTGAGGGCAATAGTGTTAGAGTTGTGCCAAATGTCGAAAACCCTGCCACGGAGGTTACAGTTGCATTGGATTGCCCAGAATCAGCTGATGATGATATGAGCAGCTGGTTTGCTCGGAGAAGGAAAATATAAACAGACTTGTCAAAACAAATATCATATGTATACAAATATCTGTATGTTGCTTCTGATGTTGCTGTTAAAGGTACTATCTGTATGCTTTTTGCGCTATCATATCATATGTACACACATATTATGATGATTTATTTTGATGACAAAACAAGTGACATTCCCTTCTTGGGTCACTTTGAGTTTAGCTACCACTTTTTTGGATCACTCTAGGCTTTTTATGGCGTTTTCCTCTAGTTCAAACCATTTTTCGTCTTTACTAATGCTATTACTACTGCTCTGTGTTGAAATAGCAAAGGGCATTTTCTTTCTTGTTGGGGTTGTCAATCCTGTACTTCAACGTACGATTTAGGATTATCTCCACCATGGCATGTGCCCTCTAGAGTATTAGTTTTCGGAAGAATTCTCTTATTTGTGTCTTCGGTAGTATCGAAAAGTCACATTATTAAAAAAACACATAATTATTTATAGAGAGATTTAGCTTCTAAACTACTGTAAACAAGTCAAGCTTATCAACTGTATTAATGAGTTTGGGCTCGTAGACTCAATCAAATAGTATTACATTCAATTATACATATGAGTCTAATTCAGTAGGTTCATCTAAATTAGACGTGAATTGAAGCGGACCAAGTTTTATGCAATTTTTATTTAATTCAATATATGTCATTCGATTGTGTGCAATTCTAGAGATTTATACTTAATTAACCATAAATTAAAAATCAGTGATCATAAACGGCCTAATACCTAATTAACTGGTTTAATAGAGACTAACAATCTTATCGTTACCTCATGTCATGTCTATTAGGCTCCCAGTTCACAAAATCTTGCTTGGAAGACGGCCTATTTTTTGTGAACGTCATACATAAAGCAACAACAAAGAGATGTCGTTCATGATTTGTGTGGTACAGGGTGTTGCTTCTGCCGTGCCATTTGTGTCTGAAATAACTCGTGGGATGTAATCTGAATTATATGCATCAATTTCCATTTACAACTTAATTTGGAAAGCTAGCAATAGAGGCTGAATCGAGTTAGAAAACTTCATGATGCTCTTCTTTTGGCCAAGGGTATATGAGCTAGACATTCTTTATCTTAGGACATCTACATTGAAGCTTTTGTAGTAGTTTCATGTTAGAGTTTAGAGTGTTTTGTTTCAATGTGAATACAGATTCATGATCATCTGACACCGAAACGTTTCACCTAAGCGGTTTGTGGAAAGATTTATTACCGCGCGGTAATGGATATTTATGTGAAATAATAAATAATATAAAATTAAAAAAAATTGGTGTTTCCGAATCACGAAAATTTTGTCATAAAACATTTAACGCTCTAGTGCTCCGGATGGAAGGAATTCTCATCCTCATTGTCTCACTATAAATTGACCTTCAATTTCAAAAGACAAATTAATATGTTTTTATAGTGAAAACAAGTTATACTGTCTTTGTCTGTCACAATAGTGAGTTATTGAGCTTTGGCACATGGATCAAATCGAATAACTAAATGAGTATCATCCACGAGTTATAGTCATGGATTCAATTTGTTGAATTTGTTCAATCTATATGATTTAGATGCAAGTTGAACCGGATTATATCTATATCATATCTTATTTGATTTTGACTCAATTTAATATTCATCACTCGATTATGAGTGACCCTATACGTTTATTCTTAATTAGCAATGTACTAAAATATATTATAAAGACAGTGTTTTTAATACCAGCCGTTGTATGAAAAAGACCAATACCTGGTCTCGTTTCAGTTTTATTTTTCAAAATGATCAACCTTTTACTAACTGTTGTACAAAAAATGGTGTTTTTAATACCAATATTTGTATAAAAAGACAAACAAAATACTCATTCGGTGATATGAGGTGTTGTTTACAAACCTCTCAAGTCTCTGGTTTAATTTCCATACCAATTGATTATTACCTTAGATTGCTCCAAGTAGTATGTAAGGTGTTCCCTCAATTTCTCTTCGACCTCTATGACCTTTGTAACCCAAGTCCCAAGGGTTTCTGAGATATAATCACCGAAAAGTTTCTTTTTTGATAAAGAAATTCTCTCCTCCAAATTCATGTCCACCATGTCTGGGATATCAACTTGCACTTAATGTCAACTTAGGCTATGGACACTAAATTTTTATGGGAATTCATCCTAATTCTTTATCAAGGTTAGGAGAATATGATCTGTGTGAGCCCCAATGCCTTCCTCATCCCACCCAATTTGCCGTGAAAGAAAGATAAGTTATGAAAAGAAAAATAAATTCAAGTGTTTGGAAGAAGATGAGTAGGAAAATTTGTTCGGCTTTATTGATCTTTATTGTCAAAGTACACAAGGATGTCTTATTACCTATAAAATTGATCCTACGAGACACAACCTTTCCCAAAAGGTGCAATCATAGCTGAACATATGCGACTCGTGTCTCTTAATTCATCAAGTCTTGCCTCCTGAAGAGCAAGGCTATAAAAGCCATCTTCCCCACTGTAACACTCTGCATAAGGGGTTACTCATCCCTTACTATGCGCAACGCCTTGAAAAGCCTTGATTCGCAGTTTATCCTAAGTCTAGAAATATCCAGGTAAGTGATTCAATCCACCTCTAGATTGATCCTACCTTATCTGAGACTCTAGATCATTGTCCTGGCCCTCCACACAGTCAAGGCCCCAACTCTCAATTCTTGCCTTAACCTTTTGAATAGTCAAGGTCCAAGCTTGGATCCTTGCCTTGGCCCTCAGAACGGCCAAGGCCCGACCAACTTATCCAAGTTAATTTTTAATATATATGAAATTTGTCTAAACTGAAATGGGATTTCTCAATTTGATCCTTTAAATGGTCAAATTGAATTAGATTCAACTTTAGGAGCGTGATACTTACCATATAATGTCACATCATCAAAATGTTTTGAAAATCAAACAAACATACTGTACGTGAACAGGCCATTCCTGATATTTCGTGTGCTCTGGGCGGGATGAAAAAAACGAGCCCCTCAAACAAAATATATATTAGTTTACCATTCTAAAAAATATGTTTACCATAAATTATATTAGTAAAGAAAGCTAACAAGATTAATTTTTAACAAAAATATCTATTCATCAACATTCTTATATTATGTTTTTTATGAATAATATAAGTATAATTAGTTAGTTATCTATTTAGGTTTATGCTATTTACTAATACGATATAAATATATTGGTGCTTCGCTTGTTGAATTATTTGATAGAGTTGCAAAAGATGATGTGTCATATCATCAGGAGAAATTTTTTAAAAATTAATGTGTTATTTCTTGTAAACTCACGCTAGAATTGATTATTTTTCTCAATTTTTTCCAAGGGTTTCAAACAAGCTAATATAACCAATAATGTTCCTTACACGAAGAGATTCATGGAACTTTTTATTTCAAATTGAACTTTTTTAAGGGTGTTTTTTATTTAGAAAACAATTGATGGAAAGTAAAGTTTGAGAGAAAGTGGATTTCCCCTTAAAATTCATCTTATTTTTCTTTATTTGGTTTGAGGTAAAAAATGATGAAAAAAATATTAAAACTTTCTTTATTTTAAACAAATTATCCTTTCCATTTTCCATTTAATTTTTCTACAAACTTTCCTTCTCATTTTCTCACAAATTTTTCTTTTTATTTTTCACCAAATTTCCTTTCCATCAAATTTTTTCTGAACCAAATGTGTGGATTTAAGAAAAATTGATGGAAAGGAAAATTTAGGAGAAAATTGATTCCTCCAAGAAATATATCCTATTTTTTTCTACACAGAGTGTTTTACAATTTTCCTATGAATTTTCCACTTCTAACTAAATAAAGAAAAATATGATGAATTCCATGAAAAATTCATTTTCCATCAAATTTTCATTTCCCTCAAATTTTCTCTAAATCAAACACACCCTAAATGGTTTAGATTAATCATTTTGAAGGCCTTCAGAAAAATAGATTCTTCAATTAGTATGTATAAGTGGATATGTTATTTTTAAACACACTATTTGATAAAATATATAAAATATAAGGGATGATATCTTACATCATCCATTGTATTCATAGAATTGTAATTAAAAGTAGTGTTGAACTCTCTAATTTATTGTCAATTAATTTTAAATGTGGAGCTAACTTACTAACAAATTTTATTTGAATGAAGTAACATGTCTCGTGATAGGGCTGACGGTGAGGGATTTGAATAGTACTTGCCATGCTCAGGTTCGAATCATTATTTTTTATGGGTAAACTACAAAAACATATTCCGAACTACCGTCCATTTTCAAATTAAGTAACCAAACTTTAAATTTCTTCAATTTCAGTACCGAACTTTTTAATTCTTCAATTTCAGTACTATACACTTAATAAAATGAGAAATTAACATGAAATATGAGAATTAGTTTGTAAGTCTAACTCTTTAACTAGAATTTTAAAACTTGCATAAACATATCGGACCCAACATTTATTTTTTTATATAAATTTTCTCATTTTATTAAGTGTATAGTACTGAAATTGAAGAATTAAAAAGTTCGGTACTGAAATTGAAGAAATTAAAAGTTCGGTACTTAATTTGAAAATGAACGATAGTTCGGGATATGTTTTTGTAGTTTACCCATTTTTTATTTATTCACTAGATGCTCATGAGTCATGACTAGGGATGGCAACGGGGCAGGTTCGGGGCGGTTAGTGGTATTACCATACCCTATCCGTCTCGAGACATATCAAAATCATACCCGCACCATAACCGCTCGGGTATGGAAAACTTAAAACCATCCCCATCCCCGTCGGATTTCGGTTTAACCACGGTTAACCATTTAACCAACAGTCGATCTCACATATGAAAAACCAAAAGTATTATCATTGGTCACGAATGAGGAGAATAGCCCGCTCGTTTAGCTTTTCTTTATAACAAAGTTTGGAAATACCTAAACTAAGTTTTATATCTCTAAAAAGACAATGATACTAATTAATATCCAAGGGCCAAAATACAAACCAGCAGCAATTAGATAAAGGATAGAAAACTCCTTAGCCAGCTTATGATGTTCATGAGAAGACTTAATATTAGCATAATCGACTTGTCAATTCA